>LPNX010174029.1:0-10643 GCA_001517045.1 Pseudotsuga menziesii | reverse complement strand
GGCCTTTTGGAGGCATTTTAATGGGATTTTCAGGGAAATATGGTAGGCAAATGGACAAATGAGCCATGTGGTGAGGTAGATGAGGTAGTTAACCATTTTTTGGGTGTTAACAGCAGTGCAGGCAAGATGGGAAAACATCGAAGCAAACATTGAATTTCCCATCTTGGGACCCAAGGAAAATGCTGCCCCACAAGAACCTGTTGCAGAGGACCTCAAACTGAGGGATTTTTGTTTAAAAATGGTCTGTTGAAGGAACAGGTGCAAGTGGTCCAAAAGGAAGTGGAAAGATGGAAGGAAACATGCAAGAAATAGGTGGAAAGGAGATTGCACACATTGGTAGAAGCTGCAGATTGGGTTGAGGGATCACTTCCGGTTGAGGAAGGTGAAAAATTAGAAAAAGTAGTTTTCCCTGAGTGTGGAGAAATTTTTAGTCAATCGGGATATAAAGTCATAGTGCGTGCATTTGTGGCACAAAAACCCACATAGGCAGTTGGAGAAGAGAAAGGAACATCTGCGGGGGAATTGAGGGATGAAAAAGAACCAGAAGTGAAAATGATCCCTGATGTAGAGGTAAGGGAATGTGATCAATTATAGTCTCAACCACAGGGTGTTGTTACACAAGAACCAAAAACCATGAAAATGTTTGTTGAAGCTGCTACTCAATTGGAAGTGAGTGAGCCAAAGGTTGAGACAATCCCTGACCTGAACTTAGGAGTTTTTACTATGGCCCCAGAACAATCTCAGGACACAGAACTTGTGGAGGGAGAACTTCAGCAACAGGAAAATGTTGAAGTTGATCAGGATTTTGTCACACAAGAAGCAATATCCACAAGAAACCTTGCTGGGACTCCCATATAGCTAGGGACAACTGACCTTGAGGTGGACATAATCCTTGATTTGGAACTTGGAGAAGACGAACAGATGAAGTCCTAGCCATCAGGGGACACTGAACCATTCGGGGACCAGTCTCATCTATCTAGGGACACTGAAATACTCAGGGACCAGTCTCATCTTTCATGGGATATGGAAGTAACTCAAGAGAAACCCAAGCAGCCAAAGGAACTGGGAGAGCAGGAACCTATTTCACAAGAACCAACATCTCTGCGGCTCCTTGTTGAAACCACAGTTGAGAATCAAGAAGTTACAGTCGAGACTCAAGAGGATGCTGATACTGGAACACAAGAAGATGTTGCCACACAAGAACCAACATATTCACCATTGGTTGTTGGAGTTGACAAAAAAGGGTTTCAGGAAAAAGGTGATGTTACACAAGAACCAACATCCTCAGAATTGATTGCAGAAGTACCCTTGCAGGAATAAGTTGTTAGACCATTGGTAGAGGAGGGAGTTGTTTCACTTATGATTCAGAAAAATCAGAATGAAACATTGGGTAATGAGGTATGGATGCAATCTTCCCAAGACTTTGTCAATTTAGATTCTGATGAGGAGAAGGATGTAGTTGAGGAAAGGATTCAAGGCCTAATAGAATAACTCTCACTTTTGAAAATAGAAGTAAAGAAATGGAAAAGTGAGGTGGATAGATATTGGAAAGGAAGGATTCCCCTTGTTTAGCATAGGAAGACTATCAGTGAATTGATGAAAATATGGGCAGAAGAGCTAATATTCCAGAATTTTCGTTGGGAAGAAGTACAAAAAGAATTGAAGGAGTTGAAGAATTCAATTCCACGCAAAAGGAGAAAGACCAACTATACATTCTCTCCCATGAATTGATGAGCTCCAGAGCTCCATATCCCTCTTATCCTATATTTTTATATGAGCAGTTCACTTGGTTTAAATTAAAGGCATTAAAAGAAGGGAGACCTTACAAAGTAGCATCTTCTGACCAGTTTTTGAAATTTTTTATGAAAAGTAGCTTCACCGAGAAGAATCTTTTGTGTGAGATTTATTTACATGAAATGGCTTACCCCTTGGATGAATATTCAAATCCTGCTCCTCACCTAGGTGATGTCCAGCTGAGGGATTTTGCTTATTTTTTCAGCAACCATGTGTAATGGGAGGATTCATTTCGGAAAATTTATTAAAATGAGGCTCACTCTAATCTCTAGATTCGGTGTGAACCTAAATCCCCTCACCTTCTTCATAATCATCAATAACAGAGGCTTAAACCTCCCGTCTAGACTCAGCAGCTGATCGAGTTTCAAGATTAATTCATCCCCACTTGTGTTAGCCAGATTTCCAAGTAGCAACATTTGGCTTTGGAGGGCAGTAAGCATATGTGGTAGGCTTCCCCTTCATCAATTAAGAAAAGGGACCCTTATTGCTTCAAGAATTTTAAACGGGCTCTCCCTAGGGTTGAGGGGTACGTCGACTATATGAGGAAATGTGGAGCTAGCTGGTTGGGACTTAAATTCAAATTCCTACTTATTTGGTGGCCAACAAAACCATATAGGGAATATTTTTCATTGACAAAAGCAGAGGAAAGGAAGTGTTGGAAATATTGGGTTTCCCATAAAGGATATCTAGATGGGAGGGCATCACCTGAATCCTCCTACAACTTTTCATCTCTCCATGAGTGAGGTACAGTTCCAAAATTTGATTCAGACTAGTGGACGTTGTTGCATGAGGACATGCAACAGAGTAGTTGGGGGGAGATGTTGGGTCCCAAAATTCCCCTTTTTAACCACATCCATTATACCCTGTTTGTTTTGTCTTACTCCATTTTGCGCACCAAACAAACGTTCTTTCCTCACTTGAGCCATGAATATTCATAGGTATGATTAATTATTGTTTCATCTTATTAATGCTTATGATTGCTATAATCAGGACTTTGCTTCTTGAGTTATGCTAACACATTATGATTTTACAAAGATAGTGCAAGCTGTGAGAGAATTTAGGTGTAGCAGTCGGAGTGGTCCAAAGAGGAGACGAGCGTTCATTGCTAGCTGTGACCTACTAGTTCCATTTCTACACACAGATCCAACCAAGGGTCATCATTCCACGCGGGCTGCAACAGACATGGCTGCAACAGACTTAGCTGCAATAGCATGCCGTTGCTTAAAGTTAGTTGCAATCGTCATAGCATATCTTGAATTGGTTCTATTATTCATTTACTGGCTTGGGAAACAAAAATTCCTATATTCCCTGCTTCTATTTAATTCCATGCACAACTGTAATAGCGCATGTAACAGGGAAGCGTGAAGATCGTAGATCTTCATGGATTCCTGATATTAGTGGGTGAGGGTTACAATTGTTGATGTATAAGTACTGGGAAACATTAGGAGCCACGGGTTGGATAATATTAGATTTTATTGTGTGAGCTGTAACAAGGACTGTACTTTCATTCGACCATTTTAATACAAGGAGCAGGATTCTTCAGATCTTTGTGTTTTAACTTGTATTAGTTTCAGCGTCTTTGTTTGAAGCTTGGGACCGCATTCCCATAGATATCGCCGAGTTAATTAGATGTTCTGATAATTTGGTTGTGTGGTGAGGAAATTACATTAGATGCATTTGTTTCAGTAGTTGCAATAGTAATGTTCAACTGTTGTGCTTCCTTGAATATTCAGTACTTCATTTCCTTTAAGCTGCAGGAGTGTTGTGTGATAGTCGACTGTGTAGGTTAATTTCCTTTATGCATGTGCGTGATAGCTGTAACACTCAATCTCTTCCTTAGTTCCTTTCAATTAATTGTCTTGCTCAGGTTTTCTAATTCAGGTAGACTATAGTTTAGAGCTGTTGATTCAATTCCTGTTATTTCGTATTCCTAGATTAAGGTTGGATTAAACTAGTCACAATGGATTTGCATATAGTCTGGTAAATTAGGATTTAAATTTTTGCAAAAGTAAGTCTAGATATTTATTTCATGAATCATTCATTGCTAGATTGAAGTTGTAGGAAGTGACTGCAATTATGAATTCTTAGATAGGTAGTTTAGATCAGTTTAATTATGGGAGGATTTTGACTAAATGGATAAGTAGGACAGTTTGTTCAGTTCATCAACTACTTATTGTTTAAGTACAGACAGTATGAATTATATTTGAAATATAAACTAATTCCCTGGGTTGACAATTTATATTGAGCATTCTACATGATGGTTTTAATTAACTGGCATATAGAGTGACTAACAAGAAACTTCCATCAATGCACCAGAATCAATTGGGTTCCACATAAATCCGAGCATTCTTTCCTTGCTCACTTTGGATTCTATCTAGAGAAGTATAGCTAGGTGTGATGCACTCATAGCAAGTGCACATGTCAAAGTGGAGAGTGTTTGAATTGGTTTGATTACGAATTGAAGTTTTTTGCAGTGTTTTTTTGTAGGTACAACAATTTCTATGGATTTGAGATCAGTTCCTCTTCTATTACCATTCAATTCTGCTAAGTGGAAATTGAAGATGGTTGCATATATTGAGAGCCATGATCTATGTGATGTGTCTAATGGAGATGGTGAAGAATATTATGACTAGGAAAATGATTGGATAAAGGATTGTGATAGAGCATAAGGAAGTATTGGTATCGTAATGTCTCCTAATATGCATTATCTCATGGATTTTGTTGAGTATCCATTTGAGCTCTAGAGAAATCTAGGTAGATATTTTTTGTACTGAAAGAAGTAGATAATACTTGGAGCGAATCCAAAACCTCCTAAAGTGTTCCTACTTCAAATGTATCTGCCTCAATTCGCTTTGATGAAGTTGTTTAAGATGAAGAAATAACGTAATCTTCAACTCATTCAATTCGAATTAGTGAAAGTATACTTGAAGAGACTCCTTCTCATGTTGCTCTAGAAGTTCATGAGATCTCTAACATCTCATATTCTTATATATATGATCCATAAGAATAAATTCAAACCTCCATTATTGCATAAGAACTCTCCTTCCATCCTTCTTAGTCATTCTCCAATGATTCTTCTCTTCTAAATTATGTGCAAAGTTTTCTAGTGTCTGCTTCAAAAATGAAGCGGAATTCGACTTATCTCTCTCTAATGTTGTTGTTGGTGTGAATAAAATTGAATTTTTTTATTTTTTGGAAATAATATCAGATTTTGGAAGTGATCGATTCACCCTCATTTATCTAGTGCTTCCAACAAATTCCTACCCGATTTCTTGCACCAATTCTTAGAGTTTTATTGAAGAAGGAGAAAATTGTGCATTTCCCATATAAATGGTGCACTTGGAACCTATGTTCATCATTCTTCAATAGTCTATCACCTTACTTGGTTCAAGTGTCAAGTTTCAAGACCTTTCAGTTATGCTTGAGACTGATCTCATCACTATTGGTGTGAAAAATAAAGCACCTCAAGTCTCCTTCAAAAGTTTTGCTACTGGGGATTCTATATTAGTTTCTTCTCATAACTTTACTAATGTGTTGGATAGTGATTCATTAGATATTTTGGAAGATATATCAGATTATGGAGCTCAAGAATTTTCTCTCCATGGTCCCAAGCCTCCTCTTCCTTCCTACATGATCACATGCGCACTCCCTTACAATGATAATGAAATTGGAGACATCTTGCATTTGCATGGACACTTTCTCCTCACACCTGGAGATGGTTTTAAATCACAAGATTCAATGTTCAAGGATGGAATATCTCAGTTGCTTGGTTTCACCTCACATTGTTTGAATTCTCAAGAAAATTTTCTCTCTCATCATTTTACCTCAGTTTCTCTACATGGTTTCGGTCTATGTTCATGATTTAGGTTGGAAGATTCATGTTCTTCCAAAGAGGAAGATTCATCCAGACATAATTATTTAGTTTAGGGAGAATTTTTGGTTTTCATGTCCATTTTTAGGAAGGATTCTGTTAGTTTTTCTTATATCTTATTATCTTGATTTGGATCTTTGTCTGAAAGAATAACAAGTACAACTACATGCATAAGATATAAGAGATACATAAGACACAAATATTTTCACCGGGGAAACCATAAAGGAGAAAACCCATCAAACTTCCTCAGAATAGTAAGATGATCAAAATCGATAATAAGAAGTATTCAAAACCTATCTATCTCTCCTCCCTTTGTCTCTGTTTCTCTCTCATGTGAACTTGAGAGTGTGAGGTGTGTATAAATGAGGGAGAGCACCTCCCTATTTATACCTTTTAAGTGACTAACCAAACATAATACTAGGGAGCACTTTTCTTCCCTAGAAGAGCTGAATTCTCCCAGAGAGACTCCAAATACACATTACACAATGTTACACTGGGGACTAGTTCCCCAACTTACAATGGAGTTTGTACCTCAAGTTATAGACACAATTAAGACATCCTGCAAGGGGGGAAGCACATCCCCAATGGGGGTACAACAACATAACATGATAATTTACAATAGAATATCTTTCGAAGTTACAAATACATCAATAATCCCTCTTGACTAGGAAGGTATTCTCTCTCTTCATAGTCATCAACACATTTGGTCAAGTATTCATCGTGGAGCCATCATCACGGAGTCATAGAGTTATCATAATAGCTTCTTCCATCATCATATTATTATTTTGATC
The DNA here is from genome assembly GCA_001517045.1 of Pseudotsuga menziesii. Taxonomy (NCBI): domain Eukaryota; kingdom Viridiplantae; phylum Streptophyta; class Pinopsida; order Pinales; family Pinaceae; genus Pseudotsuga; species Pseudotsuga menziesii. The sequence continues at coordinate 4,187 of LPNX010174029.1, read as the reverse complement.
ATTGTACCATACTATCTGTCATCATAAGTTTCTATAGAGCCAACCCTTTTTCATGCTAGATGTAGGCCTAGTCATCTTCCAGGTATTCATCACATTTCAAGAAAGCCATCACGTAGGTACTGTCCATGTATTAAAAATTGAGCTCATGGGAGTCTATGAACCAAGAAAAAAATCACAAATATATATCATAAGCAATTTACTCAATATTGACAGGAAATAGTGAAAAAAATGGATTGCATCTTTATAATGCTTTCATTATAAAAAAAAACAAATGGATACAATATAGATGTAACTGAATCATAACTAGGATTGACTAGTCACCAACTGAACTCAACTGAAGGAGGTTAGTACCGGCACTCCCAGTGGCTCCTAAATTGTAGGCATTGGTCTAGGAAGCACATAAACTGATGCATGCAAGTGCAGTCAGAGGCAGTTAGCCCCAAGTGGACCCAATGGTACTAGTGGCTCAATAATGACTAAGAAGACTCCTAAATTAGGTAGAATTGACCGAATTAGACAAGTGAGGATTATAATCCTATGTAATGTCCCCAAAATTTGAAAATAATGTTTTTTTATTAGGCTAGTTATTTACTGCCAGAGATGGACATTATGTAACTATGCGGAATGTGTCATACTTTGTTTACCGTGTTGTATTGTCGTAAGTTGTTCTTATGTCCTGCTTTCATATTTTCAGATGTGGTGATTAATTTAATACTTATGTTTTCATGATGTTGATTACTATCTTGTTCTATGGTTACTCATTTATATGTATGTTAGTTGTTTTGATTACATACTCATTGGTTAAAAGTTTGATTACTGTTGTATAAACAACTCTCACTTAAATTGTTATTGAAAAAGGGGTGGAGTGGCAGGACTTGTTTCCCTTGTAAACACCTGAGAGGTAACTGTTTCTACTTTTCACATTGGGGCTTACTTAGTTCTTATTGAACTAATGCATTTCTTTCCTTGTCACGTGCAAGTGCACTTGACGATGAAAACTGCTTAGAGAAGCTGAACAAGACATAATTCCCGTTCGTCACTAGCACTCAGCTTGGGCGAGGAGGGACTTACACTCCTATCCTAGTGATTACTATAAATGTTGTTAGTTGACATTTACACAAGGCTGGATGTTTCACTAGCCTATGTTGCATGGGTTACCATAATTATTTTTACGGACTTTACGACATTGTTTTAATTACAACTGCATATATTATTTACATGGTACATGTTGAATATGGTATTAACACTTGGTATAATGGTTTGTGTTTTAATATGGTCTTGGTGTAATAATTTAAAACCTTATAATAGCCCTTCCATGGAATATTTCATATTCCATGGAATATGGCTAAACCCTATGTATTCGATGCACATATTGGATGGCACGTTGATTAAACATGGCTCTTTGTTAAAGGGTTGCATAAACTATATGATATGGGTTTTGATTTATGTCGTTGGAGATCAGGGTGGCGACATTAATGCACATTGGAATGTGCAGGCCTCAATATTAGGGATTGGGATCTTGTGTTGGGTTGGGACATTCCTAGCATGGCTACATGAGCTCTTCTCTGCATTGTATGATGGTGTGAAGCTTGGGAGGTTGTATGTGAGGGAAGGTGTGTATCCACTCTGGTTTAACAACATTGTTTTGTTTGTTCAATTGGGTTTCAATGCATACTCCTCATCGTAGTATTTGTCTTATGTTGCAGGTTATGAAGAAATCGTGGGCCGTGGGTCGTTCTGAGGACAACACCATACCCTATATGGGTAAGTCCTGTTGTTCAAGTTTTAAAATTATCCCTCTCTCGCGTGGTTGTTGTGACAGTGTTAAACTTGTCATGGGTTTGAATGTCTGGCTCTGGTTTTAATGTCTGCATTTTGAAAAAAGGATTGTCTCTAAAAAGAAAAGTAAGGAATCAGGTATGGGTTTAACAAATTGGGGTTTTGTTGGGGTTTAGTGCCTTCAGGATGGGACTAATGTATTCAGATTTTGTGAATGGATACTCTGTGTAGAAAATGTGGCTTGGTCACAATTTGACAGGCTCTGCGAATTTTTATTATGTTTAAGTTCTTGGTAATGGCAGCAACACCATTGCTTGTAATGGTGTAAGGCCTCAGGTGCATGACTCTGTAATTTCTTGTTTCATTTTAAGAAGGGAGTGTGCACAATTTTTAAACCCTATATTTGTTTGAGTTCTTATATGGATTTCTTACTGTGTTGTTTTTCCCTTAGAGCCATGTCGTAAATGGGAATGGTGTTCCCGCCATTAGAATGCGACTGTGTAGTTAGATGAATGAATTATTCATTTTATATTTTAATTCGTGGTTATGGTTGTTCTGTGTATAAGGGTCGTGACTGTGGATATAACCCTGCAATCGATGTTGTTTCTATTTCACATAGCGTTGACGGGGTGGTAATGGTTATGTTAATGTGCTAAATACTTTGTTATGTATAGGTCCGAGGGCCATGAAAAATGGTTATAGCGTGTTATATTCATTTGGGGATTTCAACCTCTGTGTAGATATTATGTGAAATTATTTTACGGCCTGTGTATTTAAATAGCATGGTTTAAAGTTGAAACTCTACAATGTGTGGTAGAAAATAATAACAAATCCTACAAGATTCGATATGGTGATTTGTGATTAAGTGAACTCAATAGGAATTGATCCTCGGTCGCTATAGTTGTTAAAGTTTAATATTGTATGGGTCTGTTTGGGCATTTTAACGTTTACAGGAATTGATCCTGGGACCTCCGTGTATTTGTGCTACATTTTTAAAAGAGTTTTGTGCATAGCATTTTGTTTGATTTACTATGTTAGAACTTTCGTTAAGGAATTCTATTTTTGTAGATGTAGTTTGTAGGTTAATTATGTGGTTTGGTTTATTACTCCAGACCATTATATGGTCTCAATATCTTGACTGTAGATTTGATTTAATGTTAATTTTTAGATATGAACTAATGCGATTAAAATGTGGTTTAATTAGATTCTAGCCTCATACCGTTAAAGGCCTCGATAGCCTGACTATTTGGCATTTTAATTTGTTATTTGATTTTAATTATGTTTATACTTAAATGATGGAAAAGATTTGTTTATTAGGTTATGACTTACTATACTTTAATTAATTGTATTTTATAATTATGTTATGTTTATAGCTTAACCTTAATTACTCTTTTTACTCCTAAGTATAGTTCTGCTGGCAATATGAAATTTGTCAGTAGAATTCATAGGTAAAAATAAACATATAGACTCTGTTTAAAGTAAATTCTACGTTTTAGGAAAAACAAACTTTAAGCTATGAAATAAACGCAGAACTAAGTGTAGAAGAAATAAGTCCTAAATAATTCTATGACAGGAAATAATTTTCAAATATAGTGTTTAGAATTAAAAACATTAACTCTTAATAATTTTCAAATATAGTGTTTACAAATAAAATGAAAACCCTTAATGTTTTAACAGGAAATAATTACAAACATAGGGTTAGAAATATAGGATAAACACTTGAATATTCTAACAGGAATTATAATAGATAATTGAACATAAAAATCAGGAGCCTCATATATGCAAGGTAAAGCTATTCCAATGGTTGAAAACCTGCACACTCAATTATCCAACATTAAGAAATTCACAGGTAGATATGACCTTTGTATAGATAACCGAATAACTTAGGAACTACCATGTTCCACCCAACCATGACCCGGAACCATTCCTAGTTTTCCTTCGGATCCCCCCGAGCTGGTTCCAGCATGCAAGTAGCTTAGAGCTCCTAAGATAAGGATTCCCTAACGGGGATATCAGGTCTGAATCAGTTCTCCTTTTTCCTGTTAGGAAAATTTTCTCCAATAAATCTCTTGAGAATTAAACAGAGAGAAATAATGATTCACCAAATAGATGGAAAAGATCCCCAAGCCTCTCTTTGGCTTGGGTCTTTATAGGAAGACTTTTCATTCAAAGGGGCAGTTAAATCAAGAATCATTTGATCTATTGATTTAACCCTTTTATTTAATTTAGGAAATTTTAACTAGTTCCTATTTAGACCTTTGTAGGTTTTATACTATTTAATTATCTTTAAGCAATAATAATAGTAAAGGGAGCCTCTCTTTCTTTCTTATACTTCTACTAATATTTACTATGTTTACGCTTATACATACCATGTATAAAATATATACTTATATATATATATATATATA
>LPNX010174028.1:1340-15528 GCA_001517045.1 Pseudotsuga menziesii | reverse complement strand
GGAATCCTAAAGACTATAAATTGAGATCTTATATTATGGTTATTATCCATGGCTAAGTGTAGCATGGAGTGATGGTACCATTGTGTAAAACTATCATGACTAATTGTCATAGAGTTGAACTAGAGTGGAGAATGTTGAAAAACTTTGTTGTGAGGCACCTATGGCCATACTTATCGCATTCCAATATTTGTTGGTATTTCCATGACAAGTATTGGTGTATTATTAGTATATATTATAGACAAGCACCTTGTGGAGAGGGACCATCCAAACACATCATTATTTGGGCTATAGAAATAGTTCATAGATCAATTGTTGCAATTCACCTTAAGATTGGAATGGTGAAATTGTTAACATATGGATGGGTTAAGTGAGATGGATAGGTGTCACCCTCCCATTTGTGTGGGTCACAAACTTCCATAGTATGCATGGGAGGCCTTTATCACATAGAAGTTCACATCATGATATACAAGATGCTCTTACTTCACATGTTTCAACTTGTACTATTGGCACAATGCCGATACTTTCCTCTTCATTGACATTAGAATAAATTTGAGGTCTAAAATGGGCCTCCTAAGAAAAATAATAAAATAATAGTTAAATAAATTAAATTATAGTTAAAATAATAAAATAATAGTTATTAATGTTTTAGGAAGAATGAAAAAAACAATATTTTTGTTCATATTTTCGACATATCTCCCTATGTTTTTACTCAAATTATAAGTGGGAGAGCTCGTTGGATGCAGAATTTAATTTCACATCCAACGAGTACCCACACTACATACTTTTGATAGATCCCTCTACCCCAAAGATAAGAAATACTTGAATAAACATGATGATGACATCATCATCACATTTTTTCAGGTATTTCTTCTTTTTGGGGTAGAAGGGTCCGTCAAAAGTATGCAGTGTGGGTAATCATTGGATGTGGAATTAAATTCTGCATCCAACGGCCTCTCCCTCTTGAAATTTGAGTAAAAACATAGGGAGATATGTCAAAAATACAAACAAAATAAGTATTTTTCTTTTATGACAAATATGTCAATTCAACCATTGTCGTTGAATCATTTTATTGAAATTCTATTGGTTCTTGAATTCCAACTCACAAAATTTATTCTTGGCCCATTTTCTTATAAGGCCAATTTTAGACCCCAAATTTCCTCTAATGAGTTTCTAGATCTAGTTGTAGGTACAATTTTAACAGTTTAGCTGGATCCCAAAAACCTTTCCACATCCCATACAACTTATATTAATTAGATAAATGTGTGGGGAGACTTCCAAGTTAAAATAGGAGGAACATATCAGGAACAAGGGCATTCCCACTCAATAAATAAATGCGCACCCACTCAACAAAACACTCAATGAGTAATCTTGAAGCATGATAAACACTCCTCCCTAGAGAGCACATTTAAATAACAATATTTGTTCCCATTTTCAAGCTACATGAGATGTAAAATAAATGAAGATGGGGGCTATGTAAAATTGTATAAATGATTGTGCCTCATTAATACAAACTACGCTTTATGTTCATATCTACCTTATTTTTTTGGGCTTCATAGATCAACTACAATGTTTTTTTCTTATTTATCACGTCATTTTATTTCTTTAGGTTCAAAAAAATTGGTATATGTTATCTTCTCTCTGCTTGTATTCAAATTATTTCGTATTAAGAGATACCCAAGCATGGAAAGAGTCATGTATTAGATCATTGTTGATGTCATCCAAGGGATGTTAAGATTTGATGTGCAATCAATGGTAGGGTTTTTTATATTCTAAAGGAAAGAACAATGATTATAGAATAGAATGTAATGATTTTATTCTTCTCGAGAGGAGATCATGTAGGATTTGTGGGATCATGAATAAAATAACACAAAAGGTTATTCTAATTATGCAACTCATAGCCACCTTAGATATTGTGCTTGTTGATATGGGATAGAGAGCCAAATGATTGAAAATTTTAACTAAACATAAGAGAAAAATGTATATACTAATCTGAATAATGAAGCACAGGATATCACAAATAAAATTGGAAATTAGATAATTCCTTATTAGTTAACCTAAGCATTATTTATGAGGTAAAATCCTTTTATATATTTACGTATCTTTCAAGCCTTTATTGCTTAACAAGGTCAAAACCCTAATCCAATAATGTAGACAACTTAAAACTAAAAGAAATATTATTTAAGTGTAGCTGCATGTAACACAAGGATGGAAAGAGTTTCTTCCTAAAAAATTATTAACTAACATCTATGTAATAGCATGCAACTAAATGATTAGTTCCACAACAATCAAGGAAAATGTTAATGTATGGGGTTATGCCCTCCTTAACTAAGCATCTTCCTTGACATGGTGTATTCTTCATCATTTTCTCTCGATTGAAGTCAAAAGTGCCCATGTTTTCCTCCCAGTTGAAGTCAAAAGCATTCATGTTTTCCTCTCGATTGAACTTGAAAGCATGCATGTTTCTTCATGGTTTATGAATGGCACAAGGGAAAAGAAACAAGGCTAGAAGAGATGCCCCAATTGTTTATGGAATGCCAAGAGGGGTTGATGGAACCATAAAGAGTAGAAAAGAGATAGATGCCATGTTGAACTATAATGTTGAAGACACGGCTTTGTGAACAATGTGGTCGATGGTGTGAAACATGGTTGCATAGGTGATGGTGTGAGAGTCATTTCAAGGAATATGAGAGTTGGGTAAGAGAACCATGGACTAGAATATGCATGAATATCAATTTTTTTGTGAAAAGGGAGAATATTAGTGTATATCATGATATCATAGGAGGAGGGATTAGGAGGGATAAATACCATAACAATGAATCCATCTTGAGGGACCCATGATTATGGTCATGAATACATCTTTTTTTTTTACCTAAAATAAATATATATGTATAAACTAAAAACTTATTTTCTTACTATTCATATATTGAATCAAAGAGAAGAAACCATTACATAAGAAGCAGTTAAAAGATCTCCAATATAGATATGTATACAGTGGAAACATCTCCAACATCTCCAATATAGATATGTATACAAAACTTGAAACATAGTTACATGTAGCGGGCTTTCAAGAAAATACTATCAAAGTCTTCCTAGCAAAGAAAACGAAATGTAGACATGTCATAAGCCTTTCAAGAAAATACTATCAAATATTTCCTAACAAAGAAAACCAAATGTGTACATGTCATAAACTAGATGGTTATGAATACATCCTAACGGAGAATAAAATGATCTATGAATAAAGATACCAATGATTCTAGGGAGAATGTGTGTGCTAATTCAAAGTGGATCTCAATCTGAAAAAGGCATATGACAGACTTGATTGGACCTTCCTCCGCCTTGTCCTCCAACAGGTTGGGTTTCCATATGCCATTTCGACATGGATCATGACGTGTGTATCATCTACTTCTTTCACCATTCTTGTTAATGGTTCTTCGACAACATGTTTCAAGAGTGGTCGTGGAAATAGACAAGGCTTCCACTTGTTGTCTTTTTTATTCATCATGGTCATTGAAGGGATCTTCCCCCTCTTCAATAAATCCATGTCTGATGGCTCCTTACTGGGTGTGAAAATTGCCAGCAGATTATCTATTTCTCTCATTATATTTGTGGACGATGTCATCATACTTGGAATAGGCTCTGAAGCCGAGTGGAGTCTCATTAAAGAACTTATTAACCTTTTTTTCTCTGTGACGGGCTTATCAAACGACAAGCAAAAATATTATATCCTCCACAACTATAACAGTGAACTATTGAAAAGGCATATTGCTGACCTCTCCACTGTCAAGGCAGCTAGTATTGATGATAGAATAAAATATATGGGCTATTTATTGAAGCCTAACATCTACCTGAAATTCGATTGGAATTGGCTATTGAACAAGCTTCAAAGGAAAATTGAAGGGTGGAATTCTCGTTGGATATCTCTAGGCGGTCAATTAACAGTATCCATTATTGTTTTACAGAGTGTTTCAGTATACTGGTTTTTAGTGATGCACATATTGGTTAGGGTTTTCACCAACATCTGTAGGACATTATTCAACTATCTATGGAATGGAAAAGCATTGACGATCAAGTTTCATCTGACCACCTGCGAGTCATTTTCAGAGCCATGATTTCTAGGGGGACGGGGTATCAAAAACTTAGCGCTCTTCAATTCTTCACTTTGTTCCAAGAGTCTCTGGCGGCCACTACACAACGAAGGTATCTAGGGCAAGGTTATCAGATGCAAGTATCTTAGGAGACTACCGTATGAGTTATGGTTAATATATGCTAGAATTCACTTTGTCAACAACTCATTGATTTGGTGCAGCTTGGTGGATACTATTCCATTTATATTGCCTAACCTCTGTTGGAAGGTCAACAGGGGGTCACATGTTTATATTGGAATAGAACCGATTTTTGGATTGGATAATTATACTCTATTAGACCGACTGATCAATGTGGAAATTGGACCCAGTCATAGAAGAATTACAATCGCAACAATTATCAATTGTACATGCAAAATTACTCATAAAAGAGACTGAATATGGAATTGAACACTAAACTGTATTGAATAAGTGTAAAATAGCCAACCTTGTGAAGTCATAGTATGCCACAATAAATAATTACATGAGGGATTCGAATTCATGAAGAGGCAATTCGAATCTAGTCAAAAGTAGGCTTACTAAATCTAAGGAAATCCCCCATAGGTGCATAAAGCAGTTTCCAAAACTGTCAAGGAGCTCACGAATTGGAAAAATCAACTAGGAAAGATAAAAGGTAATGGAAGTACAAATCATACATGCTTTTCATAGGAGAAAAGAGTGGAGGATGTAGAGGACAAAAAACTAGTTAACCTCACCTAGTCAAACTTTCCCAATTGCCTTAAAGCACTGAAAAGGCAGGCAATAAAGCAGAAAAAGTAGACAGGCACTAGGGAGGCCAGGAATAAAGAATATTTGATTCTAGGAGGTTTCCCAAGCACTCCATGGCTCAAAATTATCAAGTTGGACCACTATGGATGTGTAGATGACAGCTTGCATAAGGTGGAATATGGAAACTAGGCAAATAAGACAAAAAATGGATTAATTAATGTCTAAGGTAGCTAACTATGGGTTGATTATTCTAACACCCCCCCTTAAGCTTTACTTATGAGTAATATATCAGAAACTTATAGGGCCTAGCAACAAGGCTTAGTCACCCTTTGCATACTGCATGTCCATTTAACCAAAAAAAGAGGCAAAAACCCAGTGGGAAAATCCTCCCTTAAACATGGACTGTAAAATAAAATTTGGAAATCTTGTCATCACTCATGCTTCATAGCATGATCAGAAATCCCTAGTAATGATTTGAGATTGCTGAATGTCTTCTCACAAAAATATTTGGTGAATATATCAGCTACTTGTTCTGAAGATGAATAGAAGAGTAGGTGAATGGTGCCATCATGCACAAGCTCTCTGATGTAGTGCATATGGATCTCAATGTGTTTGGTTCTATGCTTCTAAATTGGATCATTGCAAATTTGAATGGTACTCTGATTATCACAGTAGATAGTAGTTGATTATTCTGATTTGAAGCCACACTCTCCAAGTAACCCCTGCAACCATAAACATTGAGTTGCTGCATTTACAACTCCTCTGTACTCTGCTTCTGTAGATGAGAGTGCAATGGCACTCTGTTTCTTGCTTGACCCACTGATTGGCCCTTCTGCAAGCATGAATACATATCCTGACATTGACTTTCTATTTGTGCTATCACCTGCCCAATCACTGTCAGTAAACCCAATCAAATCAAGATCAGATTTTGCTTTATAGAAGATCCCATGTGTCCTTGTTCCCTAAACAAAGTTAAGGATCCTTTTGGCTGCTTTCCAATGGATCTCATGAGGCCGATCCATGTATCTATAATCCGCACTTACTGCATAATAAATATCAGGTCTAGTATGTGTAAGATACAACAAACATCCAATCAATTGCGTATACTGTGTATTGTTTACAATAGGTGAAGAATCAGCTTCTTCAAGCTTCACTCCTGAAAGGAAAGGAGTCTTGCTTGGCTTACAATCCTTCATTCTAAATTTGTTTAGAAAATACAAGGCATAATTGGACTGGTGCACCTTGATTCCAGCTTTGTTTTGAGCAATCTCAAGCCCCAAATCTGTCATGGAGAAGGCTTGGTTCATTGCACCCTTCAAGGAAGCAATTTCATCCTTTGAGCTTCCTGTAATGAGAAGGTCATCAAAATATAACAAAATGATCATTAATGAACCATTAATCAACTTCAAATAGACATTTGGATCTGATTTTCATCTAACAAAATTCAGTTATAGTAGAAAGCTATCAATCTTGGCATACCAAGCCCTGGGGGCTTGCTTTAGCCCATACAATGACTTCTTTAGCCTGCACACAAGAGATGGGTTAGTAGAAAATCCTTGAGGCTGCTTCATGTATATCTCTTTAGTGAGATCTCCATTCAGGAAGGCACACTTTACATCCATGTGATGTACCTCCCATTTCTTTGAAGTTGCAATGGCTAAGGCTAGCCTAATGAAGTCCATCTTTGCCACTGGTGCAAAAGTCTCATTGTAATCTATGCCATGAACCTGTGAGTAGCCCTTGGCTAAAAATCTGGCCTTGTAATTTAGAGGTGAACCATCAGCAGCAAATTTGGTCTTGTACACCCACTTACACTGAACTAGCTTCCTCCCTGGGGGAAGACCAACCAGCTCCCAAGTGTTGCTCTTTTGGAGTGAGCTGAACTATTCCTTCATGGATTCTTGCCATCTTGGATCTCCTGTTGCATCTTCATATGTCTGAGGAACTGATTCCACCATCAGATAGCATTTCTCAGCAAACAAAGGATCTTTCATGCATAGAGCACTCTCAAATTGAGATCTAGTCCTCCTAGGGTCATTAGGATTTCCAGCTAGCTCTCCAGCTGCATGAATGGTCTTGGCTGCCCATTTTAGCCTTGTAGGGATTTTAGGATCTGCAATAAAATCATCACTATCAGACATATCATAATCAGCATGTTCAACTATCTCTTCACTTGCATTCAGAGGTTTTGGTGGTGAAGAGGCTTCTCCAACTTCCACTGCTGCTAGGGGTTCTTCTTGAAAATGAACACACCTTTCAATGAAGGATTTGTTTGTGCTCAAATTGATCAGCTTGTACCCTTTTGAATCTTCAGAGTACCCAACAAATAGACACTCTTGGATTTGGGGCTGCAAAGCCTTTCTCTTTTCTGTTGGAATTCTAGCCCAAGCCCTTGAGCCAAAAATCCTGAAATGGGTCACATCTGGCTTGTGCCCACTCCATGCTTCGAAAGGAGTCATACCATCAAGCTGTTTATGAGGCACCCTATTCTGGATATAGGCTGCATAGTTTATAGCTTCAGCCCAATACTTTGGTGGCAAAGTCTTAGCCTCCATCATGCAGGTTGCCATCTCCTTCAGTGATCTGTTCTTCATCTCAGCAACACCATTATGCTGTGGTGTGTAAGGGATAGAATGCTGCATATGAATACCTACATCTGCACAATATTGAATAAAATCAGACTTGACATACTCACCACCATTTTTATATCTGAGGACCTTGAGTTTCCTCCTAGACTGATTTTCAACCAAAGCCTTAAAGACTTTAAAGGGGCCAAAAACTTCAGACTTGTGTTTCAGGAAGTAAACCCAACAATACCTGGAAAAGTCATCTATGAAATTCAATGCATATTTGGTCTGACTCATGGATATATGAGGGCATGGGCCAGCAACATCACTATGGATCAACTCAAGAGCTGCAGAGGTTCTCTCATGACTAACTCTCTCAAATTTATGCTCTGGGTGTTTTCCTAGGATGCAACCTTGGCAGACTCCTTTAGAAAATTTTTATCTTTGGTAACCCTATGACCATCTCTTTTTCACTAAGATCAGAAAGATACTTGTAATTTAGGTGGCCAAATATTTCATGCCAAAGCTTGCTTGCCTCATTAGCATGAATCAAAAGAGCAGAGGGGTTTGAGTAGGGTAGGAAGTGTGAGAACATGTATACCTTCGAAGTATGATTTGCAACTCCTTTTGCAATGAATTTACCACTTGAGATCTCTGTGATCTCAACTTCATCAGGGGAGAATATGACCTTCTTTGGACACCCATTGTAGGTCATCTGATACACTGATAAGAGGTTAGAGGCAAGACCTGGAACATACAACACATTGCTGAACTTACCATGATCAAGATCAATCCTCCCTTTGCCCAAACTTTCAGTGAGAGAGTCATCTCCCAGTACTATTGGTGGACCTTTTGACATGTCAAGTGAGGTGAATGCCTCCTTGGTCGAAACCATATGTCTTGAAGCTCCAGAATCAATGATGAAACTAGGTGAGCTTGATGTGCCAGCAACCAATGCATGAAATCTCTCTCTATCTTCTGAACTTGATCCTCCTTCCCTCTTCTTTGAGCTGTCTGCAAGGGAGATGCCATTCTTCTCTAGGAGTTGGGTCAGCATGTCTATTTGCTTCTTCATGCAGGAGCTCTCAGAATGATTTCCCTTACTGCAGTATGCGCACTTGCTCATTTTTCCTTTGTTCTTCTTCTTTTGGTAGTTCTTCTTGGAACCTTGAGGCTCCTTCGGAGACTTGTTCTTGTCTCTTTTTTTCTCAGGTGGATTTTTAGCTTTATTTTTGTTTTTTGAATCCATCCTTGAATCTCTAGCAACCAGAGCTTGGTCTTTGGATGGTTTGATGGTGCCCATCATCACCAAATTATCTTGTTCTTGTGTGAGAGATTCCATGAAATCTACAAGGCTAGGAATCTTCCAAGTTCGAGCTGTCAACTTTGTGGCATAGAAGGTCAAAACAAACACTGAATAGTCAAGGCCAAGATTTGAGAGTATGGCCAAGACCAGCTGATCATCCTTCTTTTCAATCCCACATTGTTTTAGCTACAAAACAAGTGCTTTGACCTTGGAGAAATAGAGTTGCGGGGATTCAAAGCTATTTGGACTCAAGGAGATCAATTCATTTTCGATTTGATGTCCCCTCATCTCATCTGTATTTCCAAAAATATCAACAAGCTTCTCCCATACTTCATTCAGTGATGTCAATCCATCAATATGGAAAAGGAGGTCTCTGGATATACTCTGACACAAGAGACCATAGACCTCATCCCTCCTGTTGTGCCATTTTATCTTCTCTACAGTTGCATTGGGCTCTGCTTCTGTTGCCATAGTCACTCTATAGAGGCCTTTCTCTCTCAATAGTATCTCCATCTCTGCTTTCCATTCAAAGAAGTTAAATGGAGTCAAGATGATCTTCTGAGATTGATCCATAGCTTAGAAATTGTCCTGGTAGTCTGTAGAATGCTCCAGGTCAATGATGTCGAACCTACAAAAAAAAATTGGAAGGAGATAAATTGATCTACAAAGGCTCTGATACCATGTGGAAATTGAACCCATTCATAGAACAATTACACTCACAACAATTATCAATTGTACATGCAAAATTACTCACAAAAGAGACTGAATATGGAGCTGAACACTAAAATATATTGAATAAGTGTACAATAGCCAACCTTGTGAGTTCATAGGCTTCCACAATAAATAATTACATGAGGGATTCAAATGCATGAAGAGGCAATTCGAATCTAGTCAAAAGCAGGCTTACTAAATCTAAGCAAATCCCCCATAGGTGCATAAAGCAGTTTCCAAAACTATCAAGGAGCTCATGAATTGGAAAAATCAATTAGGCAAGATAAAAGGTAATGGAAGGAAAACTCATACATGCTTTTCATAGGATATAAGAGTGGAGGATGTGGAGGACAAAAAACAAGTTAACCTCACCTAGTCAAACTTTCCCAATTGCCTTAAAGCACTGAAAAAGAAAGCAATAAAGTAGAAAAAGCAGATAGGCACTAGGGAGGCTAGGAATAAAGTAGATTTGATTCCAGGAGGTTTCCCAAGCACTCCATGACTCAAAATTAGCAAGTTGGACCACTATGTATGTGTAGATGACAACTTGCATAAGGTGGAATATGGAAACTAGGCAAATAAGACCAAAAATGGATTAATTAATGTCTAAGGTAGCTAACTATGGGTTGATTATTCTAACAATCAAACACCTTCATGACAAGAATGTTTATGATCTTTCCCACATCTACATGCTTGAAGAGAAGGGCAGAACCAACTGGAGAAGCATTGTCGATCTCAACCTCAGTGAATGCTTGGAGAGGGAATGGTCCTCTTATACTACTAGACTAGTTGTCATAGGTATTTCCCTGGATTGAGAGGCTGATAGAATCGTATGGAACTACAATAAATGGAACAGGTTCATCACTGCATATCAGATTTATTTCCATATAGATTCTTAGCAAGTTCCTATTCCATTGGTGATCCTTCTTAACAAATTTTGGATTGGATGAATTCCATTAAATATGAAATGCTTCACCTGGCTTTGCTTAAACCAGAAAATACTTACATGGGACGCATTGCAGAAGCATGGATTCATAGGAACAGGTTGGTGTTTTTTATGCTCATCAAACCTTGAATATGTAGATCACTTATTTGGAGGCTGAATTTTTTTTCAAGGTGTTTGGGATTATATATGTAATTACTATGCTATCACTATTAGCTGGGACAAACCATGTCTCCAAGACAATTTTTGGTTCATATTAATGAAATCCACGATACCGATAGACATTATGATATCAACTATTTGGTCTGTGTGGAGAATGCGCAACCATGTCATTTTTTAGAATGGGAGGCCAGACCCTTTCCTTGTTGGTTCAAAAGAAATATGTTGGCTCTAATCATATGCCATTATGAATTAAAAGGCACTTGGAAAGAGGATAGTTTATCCACTGGTGGATCAGCAAGGTATTGTGAGCTATTTTAATGGAGCCAATCAGGGACGCTTATGTGGAGTTGGAATGGTGATCAAGATGAACCGGTATTTATCCTAGAGACTCAAGCTAAGTATTGGCTCTAGATGAGACACCAAATCATAGCTTCTTGCACTCTAGGGTTTAATGTTTTTTGCCAAGGAAAAAGAAATAAAATCCATTACGATATTTGGGGATTCTAAAGCGACAGTGGAATGGGAAAAAGGAAGACTCTTCACTTAAAGTGTCAGGGTTATCTATGGAAAATTCCAGCTTCCTACCCTTACATTTATTGTACGGGGAAGTTTTAGGCAGTTCCTGATCAAAATCCTCTTTTTATCTTCCTTAAACTTTCTTAATTCATACTTTAGTTCATCCATAGTCCTTTTTAATTCAGATTTATTGTCCTGACTTTCATTTAGATCTACCTAGAACTCTCTATGTCTTATATTATCCTATTCATTATTTAAAGGTTGTTATGGGAAACGTTCCTCTTCTCCATATATTCCCGTATCTGCATATTTCCTACAAAATATATTTGTACTTTCTCTTTGCTGGGTATAAGAGAATTTTTAAGACAAAATAAACACGGGTTAGTTTGTTTTTTTTCTAAAATAGTAGTGTGTTGATCCTATTCAATCGTGGTGTTGAAACCGTGCTCTAATACCATATGTACCATACCTCAAATTTCAAACATAAAAACTTTTCTATAACCATATATCCCCAGACATATTAATAAAATACCTAACTATTATGAGGCATTACAAACAAATAGAGAGTTTAAAGCATAACCATGGCCACATGAAATGATCATCATCTCCTTAAAATCTTAGAAACCGTTTTCCAAAAAGAATAGATTTCCAAAAAAAAGCTCAAAAAGAAAAGTTACTGTTCTTCTACAAGAACCATTCTGTCATTCTAATTCCTCATTCTGAATTCCACATTCCACACTCCATAATGTAGAATGTCGAATCCAAAATTTCATTAAATAAATTGTTTACCTTCTACACCCTTGATTCCTTGTGAAATAAACCCTGACCGTCGATCTTGACTTGATGAGGATTGCGTGTTGTGGAAACTCCAATTTCCATTTAAAATAATCCTTGAATTTCTAGATTTCGCATTCCACAAATTCAGATTGCAGGTTCTCAGCTACGGAAACTCCAAATTCTGCCAACTTAATCTTTTACTTCCCACCTTCTGCATTATGCATTCCGCAAATGCATATTGTGGTTTGCGGGTCGTAGAAACTCCAAAACCCATGAACTTAATACCTACTTCTAGCCTTCCACATTCCGCATTCCGCAAATTCAAATTGCAGGTTGCGAAAACTCCACATTCGGTTAAATTAATATTCAACTTCTCGCATTCCACATTCAACATTCCGCAAATGCGGATTGCAGGTCGTGGGTTGCAGAAACTCCAAATTTCATTAACTTAATATTTTACTTTCTACATCGTTTATTTCTTGCGGCTTATGTCCTAACCATTGATCTACTTATTTGCATATTTTAAAATGAAACCTCTGTGACTATTATCATCTATTGATCTTCTTTGCGTATACAATCTTGACCGTTGATCTACTTCTTTGTAGACTCCACAAAATAAACCTCCATGACTATTATCAGTCATTGATATTCCTTGTGGATGCAATCTCGGCCATTGGTATACTTCTTTGTAGATCGATGTCTAAGCTTATGGATTTCCTTACAACTTTTCGGAAATAAAACTTCTCAATCTATCTTCCACAACTTTTGTGAATTGTTGATCTCGTTGTGGATTTGATCTGGAATGTTGGTCTTCTAAATTTGTGGATCAACATTTAACGTTGCAGATTCAAGGGATTGTGGTTTGAATTGGGGCTTTTATTTATTGTAAGATAAACCGAACTAAATATTAACTTGATTCTTAAACAAAGTAGTTGATCTATCGTCCAACTCACTCAGGAGGACTCAATCCTGTAACAAATTCTTTTGGGTAAAAATTTCGCGCCTGCTCTCTGTTGTTAATCAACTTGCTAGTCGAATCGATGAAATGGATTTTTGATCATCCGATAAGTGTCCCCACGAAATCAACTGTGGGCTTCAAAAACTACGAAGTGCGTTCCATAAATATTTCATGCACATCAAAAAAATTTCAAAACCCGCAACTTATCCCAGCAAAATCGTTGTGGACGATCGATATATTTTATGATCAATCTCGGTCATAGATCTCAATCTTAATTTCCAATGACCACTTCTAATTTTGTAGCCCGACCCCTCCTATATCTTCCTCTCTCTTTTTCCAGTGAGATTTCCTTATCATCATCGATCTTCTCCAAGATTGATCGCCATCGCATGATGTATGGCGATTTGTTTAGTCTTAACTCGAGCACACCTTTTGTTTGAGAAATTTGATTTAAATGATAAATTTGTCGAATATACGAGTTCTTTAACTTTTTGTAATCTTTGATGAATTGATCAGTGAAATGATCAATTCCTTCTGTAATGCTTTACACAGACATATTTCATCTCTTATGCCTCAATTTGATTTCGAGTTACAGATATACACATAGAGGATTGAAAATATATACTTCTGGTTAACGAAAGAAAGGTATTATATGATCAAAACACTTATAGAGTAGAAATCTATTCTTATTTCAATTAGCCATTCATAAATCACACACTCTCTTCTCTATGACCACTGCAGATAGATCTATGCTATAATGACATTATAGATTCAATCCACATTCAATAAGCATAATTACGTTGAGCAGAAACGATACAAATAGACAAAGAACAATTAAAAGTAGGAATACATGGTACATTTTTTAAAAGAAACAGAGGATTCAATCCATTATATACAGAATCATGAATTCTAAATTATTCAAGTATTGGATTCAAAACTATATCAATAACAAATAGTTCTACCAACTTATGCTCAGAATGAGTTATTAATCACTACAACAATAGCATTGTATAGATTTAATATACTTTAGATAAACATGGATATTTATTCTACAGAAATGCATAATCCTACTACCTGGAGATGTAACTGTACATAAAAAATTCACATACAAATCCTACTGTAATTGGTATTAGTCATAGGAAAAACAGAGTAGGAACCTGGCACCAATGCTGGAAAAACAAAAGTGGAGAATCAGTTCCTCCCAACCAACTCCTAGAGCAACCAAATTACTTGCTCCAGAACCCCCTATCCTATTCGATGAACCACAAGAGAAAATTATCTTAATGCTCCATCTCTTGCATTACAAAAATGTTAGTCCCAGTCCAATGCTAGCCTGATGCTACTCATGGGCATACTATTAAATAGTATTTTTCCTAGGACTTGGTCATTTATGAGCCT
>LPNX010173978.1:35931-49305 GCA_001517045.1 Pseudotsuga menziesii | reverse complement strand
TTTAAAGAGATTGGAGTTGGAGTTTAGGTTGATCACTTCATTAGTATGAATCTCATTACCTATAGTTCATACTTCATTATAGGGATCTATTAAAACTTGACCTAAATACTAGCTAGATATATAGTGATTAAGAGGACAATTGATTTGTCAATTGCACAAGGTATGGTCATATATGATTTCTTATAAGTTGGAATTTTTTTCATTTTTGGTGATTTATTATGGGGTTTGAAGTAAGGTTAAGCTGACCAAGAGCGATTTTTTTTTTATTAGTTAGCATTCCAAAACTACAAAGCACAAGTTTTGGGAGTGTCAATATGACATAAAATTGAGTATGTGGAGATGTCTTTATGTAGGTAAGTAATATGCAAAAAAAAATCTATTTAGTAGTGTATGTCAACAAAGACAACTAACAAGGATCCATCTTAAAAAAGATTAAGTTTATGGAGATCTAAAATTATATTTCAAGAAATTTGATTCCTTGATAAAATCTTATTTTAAGATGAAACTATGTTATTTAAAAAAAATCCTACAATGATAAAAGTATTTACAATTTACAAATTTTCTTGTTAAAATGATAAAATGATAAGCTTGTGTGCTATTGGGAAATTTTTCTTGCATGGGATTCTTTGCATCATCTCTGTAAGGCAGTTTTGTTCCTAGCTCAGTGTACCAACTTGCTAGACATATTGCCACTACTATGGATTGTATGCAGCACTTGTGAAACATATCACTCACTTGCAATGTCTAATTCCTCTTCTTTGGACCATAATCATCATGCAACACTTGTGAAACATATCACTCACTTTCAATGTCTAATTCCTCTTCTTTGGACAATAATCATCATGATGAGTACAAGCTAGGGATGAATATTTTAGATAAAAATAAAAAACCTTCTCAAGTTAAAGGTTGAACGGGAGAGTGTTTACAGAATCTATGCCTAACTCTAACATGTTAGATTACACATAGGATAGGAAAAAGGAACATGCACATGATCTAGTTTAAAAAAATGCATGCATGTTCTAATGAGTTGCATATCGCACTTGCGATATATCGCATATGCGTTATGTAAATTTACATATCGCATATGCGTTTTGTAAATTTACATATCGCATATGCGATATATCGAATATGCGATATGCAAAATTATAAATCGTGAATGCGATATATCGGATATGCGATATAGATTTTTACGAACCTTAGCCTTGTGTTTGGGCTCGGGTTATTCCGAACGTGCCATCAATAACGCATATGCGTTCTTGATTTACACTTCGGAAGTGCGTTTCTGATTTCCTAAGTGGCACCAAAAAGTGGAACCAACTTCGTGCGAGCGCCCTAAGATCACTGCTAAATACTAACTTCGTTGGAATTCCTAGTAAAGGGTTAAGCAAGGCATTGTTTGTTTATCTAACCGCAAAGCTAAATAAGTAACTATCAAAGCTCTGCATTTAATGATTATCATTTGTTAGAAGCTAAAGGCACAGTAATATCCCTCTTCTGCTTGCAGAAACCTGATTCTGCGGCACCCCATAGCTGTTTTGGGTGAGACTGCAACCTGTTCGCAGGTTGTTGCCGAAAGGACCAACACTGTGGGTCTTTTGTTGGTGCGAAGTTAATGGTATAAAACTCGGGTCTGCCCTATAGCCCAACAGTCCTATTGGACAATCATCCATTGATCTTGGGACAAGATTGTCTTCGGTTGGCTAAGGCCGCATCGGTTCTAAATGTAAGTCGGTTGGTTTTCTTAAGAAATACTGGAGCATGTAGCATGCCCATGAAGCAATGAGGGGAGATGGGATATAGACCAAGGGTTTATTCAGTGCAGATGATTGAAGAACTAGGCATGTCCCAAGGCTCACTTCAATGCAACATGGTGCAGAACCAAATTTTGGTTAAGGAGAAGCCAAGCATAGCTATGGGAGTTGGTCATCCTTCGGCAAGGAGGCTAACATCATTGGAAAAATGAGTGAACTCCACCTAGGAGGAGGTTGATTCATTGTGCGATGTGGGAGACGCTTCACAGAAGCATGAAGAAATGTTGGTTCTTGCACCAACAACAAACGTGGAAGCCACTAGGAGAAGCACGTTGGAGATGTCATCAAGCGACCAAGATGATGGCGTTTTGGTTAAGTAGAGTCTTGACGAAGAGCAGAAACGACAGATTTCGGAAGAAAACACTAGTGAAGATAGCTTCTCACGTCATGCAACATATATCGTGGCATTTTGTGTGCATGCCATAGGCATCCCAGAATCACAATTGTCACCAGAGAGATTGAAGCAAATTGGTTGCACTCCAGACGAAGTGGAGGCACTTACAACACACTTGGAAAGTGATCAACAATTTAAGCTTGAGCAAATGAAGAAATGACTAAGGAAGCTGGCGCAACCTTGGGCACACTTCAGGTGCTGGAAATACAATTAATGTTGGAATTTTTGGAAGGCTTGCAACATAGAGATGCTTGCGGAGGCAAGGCAAGTGTCCCATTTAAAGGGACAAGTAAAGATGCTAAAAAGAGGGCTAAGAGGAGACTCCAGCAAACGAAAACAGATGAAACGTTGTTAATAGAGTCACATGACAGCGACGAGAGAGTTGCGATGGATGTGAGCACTCTTGTGTTTAGGATTGCAAAATATGAACTAACACAGGCTCAGTTGGAGAAGCTTGGGTGCAACAATGTAGAAATTGATGTCGCACTAAAGTACTTGTGCAAAGGTGGTTTTGATGGCGGTGGTCATTAGCACCACCATCCAATCTACTTAACTTAAGGAAGTGATACATCGACTTACTGTTAGTGGCGACGACAATGAGACCCTAGGCGCCTTGGTAAGGAAACCTTTAAGACAGAAAATTGCCAAATGAAAGACAATGTTGGGAGTCTTGCAAAAAATGCAGTTGGCTTGAGGACGTTGAAAGGAGCTAAGGGAAGATGGTTTTAGAACAACGAAGTTCATCTTGTGAGAAGAAACTATGGTTGGACTAGCTATCTTATTGGTCTGATCATGGGGGTGCAACGAATGGAAGAGGGATGGAATACAAGGAGTACTAGTTGCAGAGTAAGTGGTTAGAAACCTTGGTTGCGGAAGAGGTTCTAAGGAAGCTCACATTTTTGCAATGATAGTAGTGGAATGTCCAAGGTGTTGGAGCATTGATGGTCTTGTACAACAGTTGCGGCACAGTTTCTAAGTTCAATCTTGGAGACGTTGTCGAGGATGACAGCAAGCTTAAGTGGGGGAGGTTGTTACAACCACGTTCCTCACTCTCATCCAAGTGTTGGCTTGGGCACCAAGATGGGAAAGACATTCCTTAAGTTGGTTTGACTTGGCAAGGAGACACCTTGGCCAAGTGACAGAACGACAATGGGGCGCACGGACTAAGCATGGGTGCGCTCCCACAAACGTCGCTCACAGCCAAGCAAGTGGTACTTGTCAATCCCACGGGTGTGGCACTTCGACAAATGTTGGAAAGTGGTGACGGACACACGACGGAGCTCAAGCGGTCATGAGAGCGTTGGGCTCACTTGGTGGAAACTCCTGGATGAACGGCGGCCAAGAGACTGGAACTCTCCACTAGAGGCGCACTTGGCACCACATCGGTTGCTTAGGTGTGTGCTTGGTTGAAGTGCCCGACAGGTTGGAGAGTTTGACCGAGTGCCCACATGGAGCGTGCTCAACACATGGACATGACGGTAGCCTTAGCGCATGCTTGGGGAGTTTGGCAGGAAGAACGCCCGCTAGCACCCAACGCCCGCTCAACGGAACGCGCAACGAACCGATAAAGTGGAAGGACCGTGTGCGCTTGAAGATGAAGTGGACCACTAGTAAGTTAGTGCGTCGACCTAACGAGTGATTTGAACGCTAAGCAAAGGGGCATGCTCACTTAGCAGAGCACCTTCACTCAATCGGCGGACCATATAAAAACACAAGGCAAACAAAGTTGGAAGGCAGCTTGAATAGACAACCAAGTGACAAGTCGATTAAGGCACATGAGCTAGGAAGGAATTTGAGCTCAGGTCGCTGTTGCAGTTTGCTAGGCAGCTTGACTTAGAAACGCAACAGGGTTGCGACAGAGAGTGGTCTTGCAAGCCAATACTCAAGAGGAGTTCAACAACAGCTGACGCAGGCTACAACGGTTACCTCGGTTGACAGAGTTGGACCCTGGGAGGGCTCAACTCATCTTATTGTATTTTGTAAACGAATGTGTATTTGCTAGTTAGATGCACATAAGGAGAGTCGTCGGTTTCTGGCGCCTTCGTTATTGTAGAAGTTGTTGACAGAGTTGGACCCTGGGAGGCCTCAACTCATCTTATTGTATTTTGTAAACGAACGTGTATTTGCTAGTTAGGTGCACATAAGGAGAGTCGTCGGTTTCTGGCGCCTTCGTTATTGTAGAAGTTGTTTCTTACTGTAGAAGTTGTTTCTTACTACAAAGTTAACGGAGTTAGCACCACTATTTAAAAAATGAGGATTTTCTAAATCATTCACAAATAATGGTGCTAATATGGCCTCTTTCTTGTAATGGTTGAGAGTTGATTTCTCCTGAAAGAATCTAAGTTTTCGAAATGTACCTTATGAGATTCGATGATGATATCGACCTATGAGATTCGAGGAAAGACACGGCTCACTTGTGACTTGATTTTTTCTCACAAATATGCGTAGAAGAGGTTTTCATGTCTTTCCCAACTTCAAGAAACCCCATATAATGTGAACATTTTCGAGATGTTCAGAGGTTTCCGATTCTTCGTTATCAGTTAGCGCGTCCGCCATAGTGCCGAACGGACCCATGTTAAACTTAATGCACACGTCGAAACCGAACAAGCTTGAAAATGATTGGCGCTAGTGTTTTACGAGTTTTTCTCGACGTCTGTAGAAAGAAATGGAAAATTAATGGCGCTGGAGTCTTTTACGCGTAAGTGTCGTTGTCGCGCCACCTGTAATTCGTGGGGCCGAAGCCTTGCAACGTCTATAAATACCATTCAATCTGTCGACGATTTCATTGCATTCGGCTGAATTTGCATTGCGTCAAAAGCATGATGTCTTTCCCTACTACAGCAATGCAATCTCTCGCCTGTGTCATTTTTGTTTTGTGGTCGACTGTCGCTTACGCGCAGCTGAGCTCAACGTATTATGATACGTCGTGTCCCAATGCCCTGTCGACTGTGAAAGCCACTGTGAAGCAAGCTGTGGCCAAAGAAAAGAGGATGGGGGCATCGCTTCTCCGTCTTCACTTTCAAGACTGTTTCGTTAATGTAATATAATGTCTTCGTTTGTTAATTTGTTCCGCCATTAAAATCTATTTAATGTTATTTTCAGATCGATAGACCGTGATATTCTGTATTGTCGTGATTGTAATTTATTGCAAGCGTGATTTTTGGGGAGTTGCGATGGGTCCATTCTTTTGGACGACTCTTCGAGTATAACTGGTGAAAAGACTGCTTTTCCAAACAAATTCGGCCAGGGGTTTCGATGTGATAGACACCATCAAATCCAAAGTGGAAGCGGAGTCGTATCGTGCGCTGATATTTTGGCTATTGCGGCACGAGATTCTATTGTCGAAGTAATTATTTAGTGCCTTACTTTTCCGATCATAATCCATATTCATAGTTTTCTGTTAACCAATTAATCGTCTACTGCTTCATCATTTCTATGAGCAAATTTACGTTGTGATTGAATATTCCTATATATGTCCATTCAGATAGGTTATGTCGATATAACCTTGAAGAGTTTTTGTTTTAGTCTGCATGCTGAAATATTTTTTTACGGGAAGTGCTAATTAGGTTTTATCTTCAATTTCGTTGATCGTAGTTGGGAGGACCAACATGGACAGTGATGCTTGGAAGAAGAGACTCGACAACTGCCAGCCGAAACGCTGCAAAGAACAACATTTCGGCTCCCAGTTCCAATCTCAGCGCTCTCAATTCATCTTTTCAAGCTCAAGGTCTTTCGACTAAGGATATGGTTGCTCTCTCAGGTATATTATAATTCTTAATACAGTTCTGAATATCTATTTCATGCAGATTTAATACGGCATTGCCACAATATGATCGGGATTATGAACTCTTAGATCTCTCTCTGTATTTAACTATAAGGTGTGCATACCATTGGTCAAGCGCGGTGCACAAAATTTAGGACTCGAATCTACAACGAATCCAACATAAAGACATCATTCGCCACTTCGCTGAAGACAAACTGCCCGAGTACAGGAAGCGACGATAACCTCTCACCTTTGGATTTCTCGAGTCCAACAACATTCGACAACAAGTACTATAATAATCTCATCAGCCAAATGGGACTTCTCCACTCGGACCAGCAGCTGTATAACGGAGATTCTACAGACTCCCAGGTTACTATGGTGAATATGGGAAACATTAAACCTCAAACGGGTACAAGCGGAGAGGTCCGAATAAACTGTAGGAAACCTAATTGATGCTACGAACAGACTATACTTTTCTTTCTACGCTGCCATTAGTAATATTGTTTTTAATAAATACTAGAGTCCATGGACCTTTAGGTTTATGATATGTATGCTTTACCTCTCTTATCAGGATATATATATATATATATATATATATATATATATATATATAGTTATCAGGATATATATATAGTTTATGGATCTATGATTTCGTTTGTCACAATCAGGATTACAAGAATGCTAATTTTTATCTGGGTAAATCGTAAATATGATGTTAAATTTAAGATATATATGGCTTATGGATTTATAATTTCATTTGTTACATCTTGTTATTATGTTTAAAATTTTTGTAGAAAAGCTTTTCAAGATCATTATAGTTTTGGCAAGTTAGGAGGTTATAAAGGTTTGTATTGTAACAAATACTATGAAACTGAGATCTAATATGGGTGTAAGCAAATTATTCTATGAATGTAAGCCAGGCACTTTAAGTGAAAGTGATTTTCATCCTCAAGCTTATAGACTCACACTGATGTAAAACCCTTTTAGCCCATGGAGTTAGTCAAAATAACCAAGGGAGAGGCCTATGCCACACCAACCCTTAAAGCTTGTAGACTCACATGGATATATATATATATGGTTTATGGATTTATGATTTCATTTGTCACATCTTGTCATTATGTTTAAAAATCTTGCAGAGAAGCTTTTCAAGTTCATTATAGTTTCGGCAAGTTAGGAGGTTATAAAGGTTTGTATTGTAACAAATATTATGAAATAGAGATCTAATGTGGGTGTAAGCAAGGTATTCTATGGGTGTAAGCAAGGCACTCTAAGTGAAAGTGATTTTCATCCTCAAGCTTATAGACTCACATGGATGGAAAACCCTTTTAGCCCATGGAGTTAGTCAAAATCACCAAGGGAGAGGCCTACATCACACCAACCCTTAACATGGTTGGATTTTTGGGTGTCTCCTCCCAACTAGCTCACTCCTAAAGGGTTTGAACCCTAGTAGCCTTGCTAAAGATACCTACTCTTTAACAGAATGAGCTAGCTAGATTTGACTTAGCTGTCCTTCAAAGCTTGTTTGTTTTTATTTTTGAAAATGAGGATAAACATAACTTTTTTAATTATATTTTATTTCTTAACCAAATTATTCTTTAAGAAAATATTAACATTAAGTTTAGCAATCAATTTAGTTAAATATTAACATTAAGTTTAGCAATCTTTTAACTAAATTGTTCTTGAAAAGAAGATTAATTTTTTTATTAGAAATCACTTTTAAAAAATGGTAAAATAGATAAACCTATTTTAAAAGTTATCATTTAGTTATGCTTAGATCATTGTAAGGGAATGTATTTATAACCAGCGTAGATCCAAATCCTAGGCTCTAGCCGAGAGGGATCAAATCTCCCGTGGTGCAAACATCCTTGAGTGCAATACCTGAGAAGAGGTTTGCACCTCTAGAGATTTAATCCCTCTCGGCGCTTGATAGAGCCTAGGATTTGGATCTACGCTGGTTAGTTACCACAATTACGGTTAATTTTGTTTGAACTGACTAATGGAAAACACTAAGAAAATTGATCCGAAATGGTAGAGTTGCCACTTGCATTTGTTTGGACCAGAAATTAATGACTAAACTTAAGAATTCAAGAATTAAAGGCATGGCTGCCTTATCTTTGTGGCCTGTTTGCACTCCACTCCTCGGCAAGTGGCATACGCCTGCCTTCCTAAGTGGTAGCGAGAATACAATTCACTTATGTTGAGGTGGTAGTTAAGCCGCTACTGGACCAAACCCAGCATATGATGTAGTTCACAGCAACTAGGAGTGCTAGAATGACATTTGGCATGTGCATAAACAATTTTCCTTTTCCTCACTGTAGGCCAACGCAGGAAGAGAATAATATGCACTCACACCTCTCTCAAAAGTGTGTGACTGGTTGCTCTGTTGCTGGGCAGAGTTCCAGGTCAGGCTTGATAGAGTTCACTCTTTGAGCAGAGCTAAGAGGATCCAGTTGTTTTGGCACTAAAACCCACCCAAATAGCCAAAGTGCAGGAATGCCAAATCAGTGATTACTGATTGAAGCATAACTATGAAGCCATCCCTACTCGGTTTCCCAATCAATCAATGTTGACCTTAGTGTGACCAAGCAATAGACTACCAGCCATGCCATGATGCCATCCAGCGATAACCCCACCTACCTGCCAGTCTGAGGCAATGCACCAGGCGGACCATGAAAGGAACCTACATTGCCACGTTTAAGCTATGCAAGTTGAGCAAGCATTTCGACAAGGAGCTCAAGCATTGAAGAGAGCTGAAACGCATTTTGCTTGACACCTGCATTTAATACAGAATTAGAATTTAGAAACCCTAATTTAGAATAATGAGTGTAGATAAACGCCTACCTCTTCGCTATAGAACTCTTACTTAGAACTCGTCCAAGCCCCATATCTGCAACCTTTACCAATCTCGCTTCTAAATTCAGTAATATATTCTGAGGTTTCAAGTCTCTGCAATTCCAAAATTATATACATGACATCAGCTTCTTTAATGCATTTACATATTTCATAATCTTGAAGTTCAGAACACGAGAAGAAAATAAAAGTGTCACCTATGTATAACTCCATGCCTGTGACAATACTCAACTCCCTTAAGCAGCTGATGCATAACGTTCTGCAAAAGCAAAGCAAACAGCGATATGCTTATTAACAACAAAATAAAATAAAAAATTGCAGTACGATAATAACAATACTGCGTGATACTATGTCCAATATCTGCTATAATAACAAATATAAATTAGGTAGACCTTGATGATCGAGAGCAGTAACCATTCACTATTGGTTATATATCTGCAATACAAAGCTGTAAGGTCACATTCCATATATTCAAAAACCATGTATATTGCAACATTTCCACCTTCACTGTTGTCGATCTCCACAGCCATCAACCTGCAGAGTATAAGCGAATTCGCAGTGCAATGAGCTCTGGAATAATTTAGCCTATCATTCGAGTTGAAACTACACGAGTGTTTATACTCTTAAATGGATTTTTTTTATGCATTTTTTATAGTTGTTTTTTTTTCTTTTAATTTTCTATTTTTTTAGCCGACATAACATTATGTAAAGTTACTTCTATTTTTTTTTCTATTTTTTTAGCGGACATAACATTACGTAACGTGACAACGTTACGTAACGTTACAAGATCTCCCCCATACTGGGCTGTAGAGAGCCTCTCGACTCAATAACAACAATAAAACCAATATCTTGATTTGGTAGTCAACTAAAGTTTCCCTAAGCTATTGACTTCAATTTTTTTTGTTATTTTATTTTATTTTTTAAAAGTGAGGTTAAATACTATTCCTTTATTTAGATGATGAATATAATTTTTTTGTTTTTCTATTTTATTTTATTTTATTTTTTAAAATAAGGTTAAATACTATTCCTTTATTTAGATTATGATTATAATTAGCTAGCTATCTTTTCACCAAATTGTTCTTGAAAAGAAGATTAACATTTAGTTAGAAAGTTAAGAAAAAGGGTAAAAGACCATTTGGTTAGAGAATGTCTTAGTAATAACACTAATATATTGTTTCCTTAAATTATATTTTTTTTTTTTAATTGAAGATAAACATAATCTCTCTAATTATATCACTATTAATATTATTCATCTTTTACTCAAATTATTTCTAGAAAAGATCACCATTAATATTATCCATCCTTTACCCAAATTATTTCTAGAAAAAAGACTAGCATTTGGTTAGAAATCTCTTGTGTTGTTTCATTGGCTTTATGATTTTTTTTTATCATAGTTTCTAGATGTATATAACCTTTGGATCCCTTTGATTTGAGATTTGTTGCAATAAGGTTGCATAATATAATGTCATTGCTTAGTTCAAGAATAATGAGTTTTAGTAGGAAGAAATTAAATAATAGAAGTTTTAAGTAAGGTTTTCCCTTATCTACTATGTGTTTTGGCATTAACGTTGACAAGTTAGAGGAATGTTTGTAACAAGCAAGCTATGTTGGCACTACTTTGATAGTCATCATCATTCTTCATATTTTTTTGTTTTTCTTATGGCATGGTGTCCTTCTAATCTAAATAAGAAACTAAAAATTCTCAAGGATTTATGAACTATAAAAAAATGTCAATGAGCACAAACAAAGCAAAGGTTTTAATAATCAAATCTTGAATGGTTATTTACTGTAATTTTTTCTATGACATTACAAACTTGGAGGAAGTACTTCATTCAGATGTCGCAGAGTCAATCTTGATCACAATCTTAGTTGGAATTGTAGCATTGAAAAAATGGAAGTTGGAAAGCCTATTTTTTCCCTTGATGAAGTTAATTCATATAGATGTCATAGATTCAACTTCGATCAGAATCTTAGTTGGAATTGTAGCATTGAAAATTATTAATGGAGGTTGGAAAGCCTATATTTTCCCTTAAACTAACAATAATCAATGGATATTTAGTTGTTGGAAAGAAGAAACTCCTCTTTGAGTCAAATATGACTCTTTTTATCTTACATCAATGTGAAGTTTGAGACTATGCCATCTCGAGAATTGTGGAAGAAGATCAAAGTAATCTAGAAGTGTTTTGTAATTTCTAGTCTTGAAATTCAAAGAAAAATGCCTTATCCTATTCTCCTCGTAGAAATTTGTCTTTCCACCATTAAGAGTATGACTATGTCTAGGTACCTATTGAACAAGAACAATACAACTAACATGAAAGACAAGAAATTTATTAAGATTGATTAAAACTCTAGTCACAGTTAACTACGACTTAGGAGAGTTGGCATAAAGATGTAAATTCTTGGCTAAAGCATTGGAGAATGGATGAGTAATTCATAATGCAAAATAACGATGCCATTGAAAATACTATCACATCCATATTTAAGGAGAAACTATAGTGTGATAAAGTAATAGGAGAAAATATAAGATACTATAATTAGGTGATTAAACCAAAACTAGAAGATCAAAAGTATTTTTCCATTATAACTAACTTAAAAATAAAATCAACTTTGCTAAAACAAGAATGAACCCTCATGGAATCCATAGTGAAAAATGATATTGAAAAATTCCTAAAAGATTGTGGGATCAAGTAATCTATCATCTTTGTGCTATTAAAAAGTTGGAGGACAAAAATACTTTCTCATAGAAAGTCCTACACATTCCCACATTAACTATCAAATTCAAAATATTTGTAATAGTACTGACTTCCCTAACCTTTTAATTCATAAAAACAAGGGGATAGAATTTTAGGAAAGCTTCACCTCAACATTTTTAAATATATAAATAAATTCTAAATAAAACCGATTATTAATTTCAAGTAGCATTCACTTATGGTTCATCATACCAAAGTTGTTCTACGTGGTGGAAAGGAACACTAATAAAAATATATGCACAGAAAATCACAATCATCGTCATCATCATTCGTATCATTGGATGGAGGCATTCATAATTAGTCTCAATTAGAGGTAATCATAATCATCATTATTGGCCTTGGTGGATGGTAACATTCATCATTTATCTTAGTGGATTGTAGCAATCATCATGGATCTCTATCAACGATGGTTGATTTCATCATAATAATTATCTTCCTCATCAACGTCGTCATTTTTATTGTCATGAACACAATCTTCATCATTGTCATTTTCATCGTCACCATCGTTGTCATTTCCTTTCTTGTCATCACCATTATCATCATTGTTAACCTGGACCAGAATGGATAGTAAAATGGGTCTCAATAAATAGTAACATGGGTCTAAGTAGATGGTAGCAATTATCATTGATCTCATTACACCACCTCCTCCATGACCACCACTTTATAAAAATACAAAAATAATCATCGATCTTAGTGTACCACCTCCATCATGACCGCCAATTTATAGAAACATTTAAATAAACTAACATGGTTTTATAACAATCAATATAGAGGGTGAGTGCACAAGGTTGAGGGTCTCTTTTGGCGCATTAGATGCAATAGAAAACTGAAAAAACAGACATCCATCAACTTGCATGGATATTTTGAGACACTTACACAATGAATCTTGTGATGAGTTAAAAACAAGAAATGTAGGAAATTGAATGACTTTTCCAAATATATAATTTTTTCCTATTGAAAATTCTGCTAACTATCTAAATTTAGATATTTTTTAACGGGCACTTTTTATTTTTTGGACAAATTATAAGGTATATGTTTTTGTGGGTGTAGCATTTGAGTGACTAAATGATGGAATAAACTTACGAAAACTGGTATACATATAGAGAACATATAGTACTAGTGCATAACTATTTTTCCAATAATAAAAATAATTTTTAAATTTTTTCTTTTATCTAAGAGATCAAACCTCGAAAATGGTACGTCAATTGTGGGTGCAGCGTTTGAATGTCTTAATGCAATTATTTGGAAATGGGTTTTTAATAGCATGCAGAGATCAGTGTTCTTTAGTGCACCATACAATTTGTTTTTTAAATGGTTGAGAAACGAAAGAGATATGGATGAAACACTAACAATGTGTTTTTGAGTTAAGGAGTGAAGATAGAAGATAAATAAGAAAAAAATAGAAAAAATAATGTATTCTTGTTAAAATTTACATATTTGGAATCTGCAAAGAAAACCATATATGTTTCTAAAATCTCATAAAAAAATGGAGGTGTGCAGCATAATCAGACGAACGGCTAAACATGATCATATTGAAAATTTGGATATAATGTTGAATTAGCCATGGTTTATAATACTCCAAGGCATAGGCATGTTGAATCCAAAGAAAAGTATGAATCAGACACATAGGCATAAGAATTCCATTCAAGCATGGGTCGAGGCTCGGCCTTATCATTTGGAGGGAATACATTTTTGAATTTAAACAAAATGGGAGTGCATTTTAGTGAAGCAAAACGGGAGCACATTTTCGTGAAGCAAAATGGGAGCATGTTTTAGTGAAGCACAACGCGCGCGCTTATTTAAATA
>LPNX010173978.1:1710-31988 GCA_001517045.1 Pseudotsuga menziesii | reverse complement strand
TATATATATATATATATATATATATATATATAATTGCCTCTTTGATCTTATGGAAATCCTATTAAGTGAAATAGATATCATTTCCTTGGGAATAATACATATGTTGATTTTCTTGACATGGAAAGATCACCCTGTGTTGTATCTTCCCCTTCCTCTATCATTGCTTTGTGGATGGTATGGATAGCCTTATTTTTCAACATCAACATATCCTTATCAATTGGTAAAATACCAATTTTAAGTCTAAGAAACAATAAAAAAATTGTTTTAAGATAGTATGAATATGCATTTTTCCACATAATAGGTAATAAATCAATTCTAATTTTTTCCTCCTCTTCATCCTCTATATGGATATCCTTTTTTTTCAACATAAAAAAAAAATCCCCATAGGTTGGTAAGAGATGTAATCTAGGTTTGTCCACATAAACTAGAATACATATCTTAGAAAATAGTCATTACCTTGGGGATAGCATGGATATACATAGTTTTCAACATCAAAATATTCTCATTGCACCGAGAGGCGCTCTACAGCCCAGTATGGGGGAGATCTTGTAACGTGATGTAATGTTAGTAACATTTGTAACATGTCAGCAAAAAATAATAGTGATAGTGAATATTATGGCAAAGATCTTGTAAGGTGATGTAACGTTTGTAACATGTCGGCAAAAAAAATAGTGATAGTGAATATTATGGGAGAGATTTTGTAACACAAAATAAAAAATAATATCACTTCCGTAACGTTATTTTTATTAATAAAAAATAAATTTTCTAATAGGCCAAAATAAATGTCGGCCACAAAAACAATCTAATATGGGGGAGATGTTGAAATATTCCTACCTAACAAAACAATAAAAAAGTAAAAATTTAATTATCCGTAAAAAAATATGTGGGTCAAGAAAAAAACACAAAATTGAATTATCCGCAAAAAAATGTTGGCCTCGCACATGGTTTTAAAACCATGTGTGGGGAAATGATGCAATGTTCGTTCCTAACAAAATAAAAAATATTATATGTCGGCCATAAATAATATGAAATAATAGTAATAATAAAATTATATGTGGACCTTAAATAAAAAGATGTGTAATTTGGTTTGAATCAAATCAATGGATACCTAAGAAGAGGTTTGCACCTCAAGAGATTTGATCCATCTCGGTGCTTGATAGAACCTAGGATTTGGATCTACACTGGTATATTCTCATAGATGTATAATAAATCATTTTTAAATTTGTCCTTCTCTATCATTAGATGTACAGATATCCATTTTATTTCAATATCAAAACATCGTCACAGATTCACACTAGATCAATTTTATGTTTATCCACATAAAACTATAAAAATATGAGAAAAATGTCATTTCCTAAATTTTCTCAAGATAAAACAAGAATAAGAATCTTGATGTAACAAGATGTGTTAGAGGATAGTATGGATATACATTTACTAAATTATCACAAGATCCTCGTAAATTGTTGGTAATAGATGATTCTATGTTTGTCAAAATAAAACTAGAATAAAATACTACTTTGTTGTTAAATTGTTGGTGATAGACGATTCTAAGTTTGTTAAGATAGAACTAGGATAAAATACTGTTGTAAATAAATTATCTTAGAAAAATAAATTAGTATTCTACTACAAACAAATAAATTTTATTATGTAAGTGACATAAGACGCCTTCCATGGCTAGTCTCTCAACTTGAGTTGAGTTTGGGAGCCATAGCCAAATATGACGGTCAAGTGTTCTTCAAGGGAATTAAAAAACTTATAAAAACAATTTATATTTAGCATGAATTGGAGGTGGTCTTTGAATAAAAAATTGTTTTGGTAAATAAAAATTATGTTGAATTTGAATTATGAAAGAATTTTTTTCAAGCATGATCATATGATGTTGGCCTCTTTCCTCACTCACGCGACCTAGGTTCAAAAACAACACAATAGCAACAAAAAACCCAAATACATCGACCTGACGGAGCAAGCTCAACCAACAACACCTGCGAGGTAGACGCATTCTCACCCGAGATATCTTAATGTGTACCTGCCAGAACCATGTTTCCGCAGTTGGCGAGGGATTTCAGTCCCTGATGCATGGCTAAGGTGCTCGACGGAGATGGAGGGATGGAGTCTTTTACTACTCGACAGTGGCGCAATCGTGCAATGCAGTTGATTCCTTAACTATAGGTGTCAGTGTTGCGACTTATTTTACAACTGAACAACTTAACATGAAATAACACACAGTGCTCAACAATGCTTTAGATATTCATTTATTCATTGCTTTAGTAGTATTGTGACATTCATTCAAGCGACAACCATAAACAATGCAAGGTAAGCAAACATTCAACATTAACCATAAACATTCAACATTCAACAATCATTCGACATAGGTGACAATGTGGAAACCCATATGGGTAAAAACCACCAAGGTGCTCTTTATCTGGCATGAGAAATATATGTAGCACCTTGTAGTCTGTGACTTACAGACTGTTCTTAAGATATGTCTTTTAGCTCAGACTCTTCTTGCTCTCATTCTCTCTGGTTTATTCTTCTACCTACTCCTATTGATCTGCACACAGCCTAGATTGACTCTTCTACTTTACTGTCTACGAACTCAGCTACAGATTCACTCCTACAAAATGGTCTGCACACTTAGCTGTAGTTATGCGACTCAACAGCCTTCTACTATTAGACTCTTCTCTGATCTTAACTTAGTAGCAACCAATACTAACAGACTAAATGAACCCTTATATAAAGCGGGTTCCTCCTATTTATATCTTTTTCAAGACTGTGCAGGGTCGACTGAGTACAACTCGGTTATTACTGACACAAAATATATTCTATTGCATTGATGACAAACCATACTAGATGCAAGTAGTCTTGCAAAAAATTAATCACAGGCCATAACCGTAGTCATGGAAACGTCTTTCACCCTGCCTGTACACGTCATAACTAGCCGTAAAACTGCCCTTTATTCTTCTACCGACTCAAGCTTCCATAGTCTTCCTTGACCTGCACATGTCTAGCCTTTACACTTCTACCTACCTCTTTAGGTACACTTTTTCCTTCGTCACACCAATCCTCGTCACAACTTTCTCTTTTATGTGCTTGCTTTTCTTCCTTCACCTTCCTTTCTCCATCGCATGCCTATTCTGTCTGCCTTGCACTTGCGCTTCAGATTCTTCCTTATGCTCTTTTCTTGGCCCAACAGGCCACCAACACTTACATGTGGATCGTCCCGAGCCACTAAGAAAAATTTAAGCCTCTGGAAAAATTTAAGTCTCTGGCGTAGGTTATGCCAAAGGACCCACTTTGCCCCGAAATTCCTTCAAAATACCTTCTACCTATGCAACTTCATGCACTAGTTCTTCTGCCTACTTCTGCAATTGTTCCACACGGTAATAACTGATATATTCCGATGGTCCCTCTTCCAACAACTCAGATATTTGTTGGAGCTTCTGTTGTATAGGATGAATAAGCCCTCTAAATCATTCTGCTTCAAATTGTTGCACGGTTACTCCATCACTCTGGCTCTGCTCCTTGTCACGCAATGAATTTACCTCTTGTTGTAGCTTCTTCAACTTGTCTACTTTTGCAACCTTCTCCTTGAGCGACAACTTCTGCATGTCTTCCTTGACTGCTACAATTTTCAGCTTAAACTGATGTGCTTCCTCAACGAACTTGGCCACTGTCTCATCTTCCAAAAGCAGTTCCCAGGTTGCCAAAACTGCTTCTATTGCCTCTGTAGAGAGCTTCTCTCTATATTTGATCCTGCTAATAGCCGCAGATGTTGTTGTTATGCACTCTTCTAATAGGTCAGGAGGTGTTCTTGGCTGTTGTTGCGCTTAAAGCTCTTCTACATGTTTCCTGAGCTCCACTGCAATCCTTGACAGTCGACCGACCTTTGCAATCACCCTCTGGAGGGAATTCTGCGGCTACGCTTTTTATGGCTTCAGCTAGTACAATCCTACTATGTTAATGCGCCTCAATCTTCTGTTCATTTTCACTTAGGAGGACCTTGCGCTCTTTCACCTTCTTTGTCTTTTTTGTGGCATGGTAAGCAAGAGAATTTTCTCGGATCTGGATCTATGTTGTGGTTGCATGCTGAATGGCATATATGTCAACCAATGCTAGCTTTGAGAAGTCTAGTGACAATTTCCTAATCGCCTAAATAACATCATCGTATTCTAGCATTCATGACTCCAATGCTTACGCCTTTAATTCGAGCTTGAGGGGCAACAACAACAGTGGCGCAACTAATGTATCCCCTAGAGCATCGCCATATGTATCAGCCTCGACAGTGGTTTTGAATTCATTGATGGCCTCAGTGAGCTTGTTGACATGCTCAACAAACTTATTGGCCACTTGCGTCTGCTGTGTTCTGAGGCCCTCAAGGCTGTTCTTTGCTACTTTCGTGACAACATGTGCAAGTAAGCCAATATCCTCCTTATCCAAGCTGATTGTATTGGACGTTTTATCATCTTTTCATTTCTTGTGCGCGTGTGCAAGCTCATGTTCATGTTCTCTCCGCTGGTTCCGCACATTCTCATCAGTCGGTGTGTCTTCTCATCATTGTCATAAGTGGTGTGCTCACTGTTATCATCGTCGTCGTCTTCCTCCTGTGACTAATTTCCTTTCCCGTTGCCCCCATCATTGTTTAGGTCATCATCCTGGCCATTTCCTTGGCCTTTGCCTTGGCCATTGCCTTGGACAGTTCCCTGATTTCCTCCCTGGTTCATCTGCACATCGCTCAGAATGCGCCATTCCCTAAGCTAATATTGGATGACTATGTCCACATCCACGTCAGTAATCATAAAACCCATCGGGTGTGCTTTCTTTCCCAGGTCCCAACAACGGAACCATTTGTTGGCTTCTTTCCCCACTCGCACGACCCAAGTTCAACAACAACACAATACCAACAAAACACCCAAAGACATCATCCCGACGAAGCAAGCTCAGTTGGCAACACCTGCGAGGCAAGTGCAGTCTCACCCGAGATATCTTAATGTGTAACTGCTAGAACCATGTTTCCATAGTTGGCGAGGGATTTCAATCCCTTGGCGCGCAGCCAAGGTGCTCAACAAAGATGGAGGGATGGAGTCTTTTACTACTCGACAGTAGCGCAACCATGTGATACAACTGATTCCTTAACTATAGGTGCCAATGTTGCGACTTATATTACAAATTAACAACTTAACGTGAAATAACACACAGTGCTCAACGATGCTTTAGATATCCATTTATTCACTGCTTTAGTAGTATTGCAACATTCATTCAAGAAACAACTGTAAAGAATGCAAGGTAAGCAAACATTCAACATTAACCATAAACATTCAACATTCAACAATCATTTGACACAGGAGATAACATGGAAACTCATCTGGGTAAAAACCACCAAGGTGCTCTTCATCTGACATGAGAAATATAGGTAGCACCTTGCAGTCTGCGACTTACAGATTGTTCTTAAGATATGTCTTTTAGCTCAGACACTTCTTTCTCTCATGCTCTCTGGTTTATTCTTTTTATCTACTCCTACTGATATGCACACAACCTGGATCGACTCTTCTACTTTACTGTTTGTGCACTCAGCTGCAGATTTACTCCTACAAAATGTTTTGCACACTCAGCTGCAGATTCATGACTAAACAACCTTCTACTATCATACTCCTCTATGATCTTAACTTAGTAGCAACCAATACTGACTGACTGATTGAACCCTTATACAGAGCGGGTTCCTCCTATTTATAGCTTTTGCAAAACTTCATAGAGTTGACTGAGTACAACTTAGTTATTACAGACATAAAGTATCTTCTATTACATTGATGACAAGCCATACTGGCCGCAAAACTTCCTGCAAAATATTACTCACATGCCATAACTAGTCGCGGAAACGTCTTTTAGCCTGCATGTACAGGTCATAACTAGCTGTAAAGTTGTCCTTTAGTCTTCCGCTAACTCAAGCTCCAACAGTCTTCCTTGACCTGCACCTATCCAACCTTTACTCTTCTACCTACCTCTTTAGGTACGATTTTTCCTTCGTCGCAACTTTCTCTTTTCTGCGCTTTCTTTTCTTCCTTCACCTGCCTTTCTCCGTCGTGCGCCTATTATATCTGCCTTGCGCTTGCGCTTCGAGTTCTTCCTTATGCTCTTTTCCCGGCCCAACATATGATATTACAAAACACTATTTTGATAAGCTTAATCATTTAATTATAAAACACTACTTTGAAGATTAGATTCTTTCTAGAGGCAAGCCAATGTCTCAATTAAATAATGTAGATAGTCCACTTCTAGTGACCTCTTTAAGGAGGTCATATGACTTAACCATGTAAGATCCTTAGTTGAGTTTATATGATATGGACAACTATGGTGTGTCCCTTTTAAGGTGGACAAACTCACTAATCCAATTGTGTTTTGTTTAGCCAGGGTGAGTTTTTAAAGTAATGTTTTTTATTTTTATATGTTTGTTTGTTATGTAGGTTTTGTGAAACTTAACCTAAAAGATAATCTTTTACCTATTTATATTGAAGGTTGTTGGTAAATGTAGGTGGGCAGAAGCTTTAGTGAAGGTTTTATTAGTAACACTCTAAAATAAAACACACATATTGATCAATGCACTACTATAAAATAAGCACCAATACATAACCATATTACACACATTGACATCGAAATAATTTTCCATTGAATAAAAAAGATCTTTATTTTTATGTCTATATAGAATTTCTAGTGCATTTAAGTTAGTGCATTTAAGTTAGCATAATGCATTGGAATACTATGACATGAAATGCACCCACACTTGTAAATATTTTAATAAATATATACCTTTGTTTATTAAAAAAACAATATATATATGTGTGTGGGGGGTGCGTTATATATACAAACCTTCCAATAATTCATGTAGAGCACTCGTTTATAGGAGAGGTAGGTTGGTTGGTGGAGGATTTTGTGAATGTTGGTTTATGGGTGCTCTTAAATGAGACATGTACTGGAATGTTAGTATATAAAAATATTTAGTGTATAAAAATATTAAATATATTAGTAAAAAAATTCATCTTTCATAATAAATATATGAAAATATGTATTTTTATATTTTTATTAAATAAATTAGAAAAAATAGTTCATTTTTCAATAAAAAAATATGTTTGTTTTGTATAAGAAAACATGTTTGTTTTGTATTTATGTATAAACTTTCGAGTGAGTTCCTATTATTTTAATACACCAAAATGTTACCATATTTAACACACTCATTTTTATTAAATATTAAAAAAAAATATTTATATATATAATAACATACCAAGATATATATATATATGCTTTGTGTTATATATAAAACAACGCATTAATGTGCAATAAATTATGAGAGAATGGTGTATCAACTAAAGATCATCAAAGTGTTATAAAATATTTAATAATAAAATAAAAAAATTTGATTGCCATTTTGTAAATAATTTAGCAGCCAATGCATTTCACATACATAAAAACATTGATGCACATATATATAAACATTGATGCACATATATATATTATGCACCAACTGGTTCACCGATAAAAAAAGAATCTATTTTGATATTTTTTAAACTTCCATCCCTAGTGCATCACCACATTAGCTAACCACATTGGGCGGCTTCACCAATTGTGCAACATCCTAATAACATAACAAATGCACTTGAAATAAAAAGTGCACATGTGCGATTTACTGTCGAATGTAGTAGAATAAGGTAAAAAAAAATGTACAAACTAGTAATTTCATTGTTACAAATCATTTCATTGATTGAGAGCTTTTTATACGGTAACATATCGATAACTTATGACCGGTTAAAGATTACAAAAGAAAGTAAAGAAGCTGTAATATCCCAAATTTTGGACCTACCATTTATAGGCATGAGCTTATTAATTATGATGATTATATTTGATGTTTTATTTTATATTGGGTCAAAGACCCTACTGCATATGAACANATATATATATATATATATATATATATATATATATATATATATGCTAGTTGTGTTGGGCGTGTACCCTGAAGCACATGATTGATGAAATGTTTTGTGTTGGACATGGACTTTGAAGCACATGATCGATAAGATGTTTTGTGTTCAGTGAGAGGCTCTAGAGCACATGAGTACTTACATTTGTGTTGAGCATAAAGCTCTGGATCACATGAAAATATAATTGGAAATGTTGGGCATAAACTCTGGAGCATTCCATGTTGATGTTGAGCATAAGCTCTAGAGCATCGGATCTTTGGCCATTGTATCCATAGGTGTATCGTACAAGTACATCCTAGCATTTGGTGTTGAGCGAGAGCTCTAGAATTGCACTATGTTTGTAACTCCCCTTTATAAGCGTTGAGTATGGGATCTGGTAAGCGCTAGGGGTTACTGAAAAGAATTTAATAACTTCCGAGTAAAAACGACTCTAGAAAAATATTGATCTCATCATACTTATTTATGAGTGATAAAATGAAATTTCTAATTTCTGTATTCTCATCAAGTACTGAAGAGCTACCTTGTTATATGAGGGAAATCCAACATGCAAGGATGTTTAGAGTTGCCTAGCCTAGTAGACTTAAGCCATCTATCTACTCGACCTCCATGAAGAAGTGTCATTAAGTCTAGGGATCATGACACATGATGCCCAAAGACAAATGTTAACAAGTATTTTAATACTATGTATTTTATACATAGTATGTATAAAGAATTTATTATGACTAATTATATAATTGAATAAAGGAAAAAGAGAAGCTCCACCAATTATTATTTATTATTAAAGGATTAATAAATAGTGAAATATCTATGAAAGTTTAACTAGGAACTAGTTAAAAGTTCCTAGGTTAAGAATAGAAAATTACCCCAGTAAATTAAAAATAGTTAAATCAAGAAATCTGCCCCTTTGACTGAAAAGTTTGTCTATAAATAATCAAGCCATGCAAAGGCTTGGGGGTTCTGATTTTCATCTAGGAGAATTATTATTCTTCATGTTTTTTCTCTCAAGTGTTTTCTTGGAGAATTGCTCCTGCAACTGAAGGAGGATTGATTCAGAACTGATTACCAGATAGGAAAGCCTACCTTAGGACCTCTAATCTACTTGCATGTTGGAGTCCAGCTCGGGGGGATCCGGATTTAAACTAGGAACGATTCTGGGTCATGGTTGGGTGGAACATGGTAGTTCCCAAGTGATTTGGTCTTCAAACAGAGGTCAAATATGCATTGAATTATTAATGATGGTTATTTAAGTGTGCAAGTGCAGCCATTGACAAAGCTTCAAATTCAGGTATGAAACCCTGGAAAGCCTATTCTATTTTATTTCCTAAAGATTCATTACTTTTTATGTTAAGTAATGGCTGCAATGTAATTTCTAATCCTAAGGGTTATGTTTTATGGTTAACAATCTGTTGGGGTTTGTAATTACAATTTACTAATCTTATACTGGAGAAGTTTTATTATATGTTGTTTATGTTTAGGGTGGTATCCTTCATAAATGTTACTGTATTAACTAGGTGTTGATCTTAGTATTATGTTTATATTGTGTTTTCTGTATTTAATACTCTGCTGACATATTTCATTTGTCAGTAGAGGCTTGCCCTAGAATTTTAAATAAACTAGTTCAGTAATAATTAATTAAAATATTATTTATGCTAAACTATACAAGTTTATATTTTAAACTAGATCTACTAAAAACTGAGTTCATATAATAAGCAAGCTAAACGAGTTATCAAATACCTTCCAAGGTCTACTTCATATAATCATTTAAAACCAAAATACTTTATATAAATGAATCAAACATTAAATTAAAATAGAGGGATATCGTGACCATCCATGTGGTCTTTATCAAGACTCTACCATAAAATTCTACAGTCTTAATATCTATAATAAAATACCATAAATCACATGCATTATATCTTTAAAGGTCCCATATAATATCCATCATAAACATCTACCTAACATTTTACCAAGTAACAATTTATATAACTCTGTATCAATAAACAGAGGTCGTATTTAATAAACAAAGGTCGTGGTATCGATCCTCATGGGTTACAAATTCAATTCATAAACAAAATTAAACTCCAAAATAAGAACCTTAACATAAATCATCACCATAATCAAAATGCATAACAAAATCCATAGAGTAAATACCTAATA
Organism: Pseudotsuga menziesii; assembly: GCA_001517045.1. NCBI lineage: Eukaryota > Viridiplantae > Streptophyta > Pinopsida > Pinales > Pinaceae > Pseudotsuga > Pseudotsuga menziesii. The sequence goes on along the minus strand of LPNX010173978.1, from coordinate 21,864 downwards.
TCGTTTCTATTATCACTTATAAAATATTTTACAGTTTGAAATCGCACAGGCCACGATTTACACCAAGCCTTCAGGCTGTGTTTTACCAACACATTGAATGCATTTTAAATAACGATGCATACGCTAGTAGTGAGGTCGTAAGACCCTAGCTACGGCACGGCCTCAGCTAAATAACATTTTAATACACAGTCCATTTTCACATAAGAACCAAATACCTTAATCAAGTAATATACAAGCTATCGTAGCACTGTGGGAAGGCACATGCCATTTATGGCATGGCCTATACCCATGCTATCTATACCTTCCCTTTTTCAACTAAGTAAGGATGTATTACACAAAACCTTCAACTGGAGAATGCCCACATAAATCAACCTTAACCATAGAATAAACACAACGAAATCATGCTATGCACATCACAGTTTAAATCATGGTAAATCAAGTATTAAAAATCGTATGCATCCATTACATGCAGAGAAATCGATTAAGGGAATGCCTCTTGTTTCAAAACCCCAACCCCATTTAAATATAGAGCTAAATAAAAATGTAGAAGGAAATCACATACACCATATATCAAGCTAACCATTACATTTTATAAAACCAATACATATATCTATTTACATAGAGATCCCAATGTTTGTACACAGTCGCCATTAAAGGCTGAGGACAAGGTTTTACACAAGCGTGCCAATGGGCTATGGCACCATTGCAAGCAATGGTGCAGCCCATGGCTATAAAATCCCAAAACCAAAACATTAACGATTTATATAACTGAAATAAAATTATACAGAGCCGAATGGCCTACAGAACAATTCATGGCATAATGCCTCAACATTAAAAAGAAACCAAGTTTGTATTCATAATCCTGATGGCGAAATTGAATTCGCTACAACATCCAAACCCCAACCAAACAACCAGTTGAAACGTAGATATTTCCACAGGGTTGAGGGGTGACAAGCATAAGCTTGATTAGCATGCTTACCATGGCCACAAATGCAATGCTTGGAGCCAACAGTGTTGTAGCCACTGCTCCTCCATTCCTTTCGACACCTGCAAGTAAAAACCAATATGGAGATAAGGAGTATGCCATCCCATCAAACTGTAAACCAAACATTGTGCGGGTGTATAGACTCAACACAGGCTTACCTCACAGTATGGAGGTCGCCTCCATGGCCATCCCTCTACGCAGAGCCAAAACGAAGAAACCCCAAATGACAAATACAATGCACAGCTATCATGAACCAAGCCTAAGGGAAGTCTGTCATGCTTTATGAAGAGCATTAAATGCACCAAGCTGGAGTCCATTAACGATTTATCAAACCCACTCCCATAGTCAATCCTTGTTACAAGGTATTGTTTATAACCACCCTCCATACTAATGCTTAAACCCTGGAAATGTATGGTTTATACCATATATCATGTCACCCCAAACTCTAAATATCAAACTTTAGCACCTTACAAAGTTTGCTTATGATAGAATTTCAATATTACATTTGTCCATAGGCTGCGCTAATCCAAAGTCATAAAACCATGCTTAGTATTTAGATAATGTTTAGACCATAGGATTAGAGCTTAGGGTTTAAGCCCTTTAGTAACAAAGTGTTTACGCTTGAGAACCATGGCATACAAAGTATGCCATGATAACATCTAGGACTATAAAATTCCAACGGTTGCTCTTAAACCAACCTAATAACCTGCCAATAAAATAACATAAGAGGAGTTAATAAGTATAGTCAAAATATACTTAGCACGAAAGAGATATTAATGACATACAAGATAACGAATTTAAAATCATAATGAAGAATAATTAATGTACAGGAAATTTATGGCAAAATAGATAAATTGATGATAACGACACTTACCAAGTTATAAAACCAAGTCAATAGGAAACGTAATAACTAACAGCAGGTTATCAACGACCAAGGCTCTCAACACATTTTACATCTGATCCCATCGCAAGTAATGAACTGTGTAAGTAAAAGAGAGGGGTGCCTTAGTTCGATTGAACTAAGTAAGCCTACATAACCAAGTAATACCTTACCTCTTAGATCATCATGGGAAAACTAGTCCCGCCACTCCACCACTATATTCCCATCAACAAAGTTAAGTTATTTTTTATTAAATAAACAAAGTACACATGTGCATGAGTAAAACAATGAGCTATACAATTCATTAATTCACCGACAGTAATAACTAAGATGTACAAATAGTTTAAATAACAAAATTAAGATATAAGAAGTAAACGAACTAATAATCACTGAATGGATAAGAGATTAACAAGACAATAAGGACAGTTTATGAAGAGATCGAAAGTATAAGTAGCGCATGTAATTCCGCATGAGTAATAATGATCCCATGTGGGTAGTTTTTCACTAGCCTATAAATTTTTTTTTTCAATTTTTTGGGACATTACAGAGACAGAAAATGGAAGAACACATCATGGGCATAAATATTACATAGACAATGGAATTTTCATCTTAATATTAAGCACCAGTATTTATAAGATTATATAACAGCAAAACATAGGTAAATACTATGGGTCACTAATTCTATGTAATGTGACCAACTCAACTACTCAACTAAATAACTAATTAATGCACTATTGATAGTGGTTCATTGAGATTACAATTCTGAACACATCCTTGATCTCAACTAGGACAATACTTCAAGCACTATCAATGCAAAAAGATGGATGTTGGTCTATGTCTGAGATAGGCTTACATTTTATTCAAAATACTTCAGCTTTACTTTCTTCCTTGAAGTGTACTTGGACTTCTTCTTCTTTGTCTTCTCGATCTTGATGCTTAGTAGGTCTTCTTCTTCAGCTTCTGGAAGATAGTGAAAGTCTTCTTCTTATGTTTCAACATGATTTTTCTGGTTGTCATCTTTACTTGCACACAGAAATATTTTGTCAGAAAAAATTTGAACATATTTTAGCTTTTCTTCGAGAGCATTCACATCTTGGTGTTGCTCATCAATGACAACTACTTCATCATTCTCATTGAATTCTTCATTTGCATGTACCCACTATGCATCCTTCATTGCTTTTTCAAAAATTGTGGGCTGAGAAGAAAATAGAGCATACTGTAGATGCTCATTACTAATAGGAGTATGCTCATACATCTCCCTCAAACTTCTGGTTTTCTAGTTTTAAGGTGGACTGTCTGTTGTTTCTTTTGTGCTACTATCAACTGGATGTTTCTCATTCTAAGCAACTGTTGCAGCTTTTATGCTGCTATCAACTGTCTCTTTCTCAGAAAGACTATCACTCACATCATTAAGTAATGCTACATTGGCAGGTTTGTTTTCAATGTCAAACATCACTATATCAACATTGGCTTCTACATAAACACGCTCTTCTTGATTTTCTTCCACTTCATTGTGGTAATCCTGGTGCTTTGTGTGACTTGCAAAGTCATCTTCTTCTACAACCGTCTCTTCACTAAATACTTATTTTAGTATATTCCATTATCTTTTTAGAGTATGAGCTTCTACAATATAATGAAATAGTGAATAGTCTATACTGTCTTGTATGAGACATAAACTAACAACTTCCTTTCTTTCTTTTTGGAACTCTGTCAAAGCTTTAAATGAATCTGGATCTCTAGGATCTTCTTCAACTATGAAATGCCGCATATCATGTAATTTCAACAAATTACTTACTTTGACTACCCATAAATCATACTCATCTCCATGAAAGGTTTGCTATGAACCTTCTGGTGTTAAGAGATTTCTTACCTCTTCAAATTCTTCATGTCGTGCTTCTGGTAGCACCATCTTCAAGAATCGATCTGTGTCTAGATCAAAATCTCCACTAATATTGGATCTATGTTTTTTATTTCCACTGTGTGAAAAGGCTTACCCAAGAGGTAAAAATAAATAAAAATAAAATTCACCTGATTCCTCGATGTGTTCAGGATTCAACGGAAACCTTCTTATGTGTTTGATTTCCACTATGTGAAAAGGATTACCCAAGACAATAGGGAATGCATCAATCCATGGGCTTTGATACCATGTTAAAGATTGCATAAGACTAAAAGAGAAGCAAAATATGGCAAAACACATAATGGGCATAAAGACTGCATGGGAAATGGAATTTCCTTCTCAATATTAAGCAACAATCTTTATGAGATTACATAACAGCAAAACCATAGGTAAATACTATGGGTCAGAGAATACCATGGGTCATTAAATCTACTTAATGTGACCAACTCAACTACTCAACTAACTAACTAATTAAGGCACTATTGATAGTGGTCCATTGAGATTACAATTCTTAACATGATCGTCTTGTTATTGGTTTTTCCTAGCCTGAGATTCCTCCCATCCTTCATTTCACTTTTGCAAAACCCTTGGAAATATTGATTTTTTGTGTGCGTAAAAACTATGTCATGCTAGATAACAACAGAACAGGTAAATTGTTTCTTACGTTACACATTTATAATTTTAATGGATAAAAATTTCTTAATTTGGTTTTTGGCTTCACTTTATTTGTTAAAACCTTTCTTCTACATTTAAGTTGTTGCACTCACAGTTAAAAAATGGTGTGCCCTATTCTACACATGGAACACCATAAAATATGTGTTTATTGACACAAATATACCCCACATAATAGTGCAACAAAATATTTACAAAGCACAATATAAATAACATAACAATGATTTAACGAACATATCAATGTTAATGTATACTTGTAATATCCTAGATTTTTACCTTGACGATATTGGGCATGAGCCCCACTACCTATGGTATACTTTGATGATTATGTTTATGTCTATATATTGGGTGTATGCCCCACTGCACATGAGTTATCTTGATTAGATAGATATATTGGGTGTGAGACAATGCGCATGTTTTATTGTCTTGTATATGATTATATATGTTGGGCATAGGCTCTGATGGACAAGGACTATTGTCGTGGTACGATGTATTGGATTTACTATTATGTGATTAGCCCTAATATATATACTGAGATGATTATTGTGATGTATTGTGCATAAGATGGAATGCGTGATTGAGTTCTATAAAGTGTTGGGTCCAAGCCTTGAAGCACACAAGTTATGGGTTGAGAGATTTTGTGTTGAGGATATGCTATGGATAACATGAGTTATAAGATTGGAAGTGTTGGGCATAAACCCTGAAGCACTCCAAATTGATATTGAGCATAAGCTCTGGAGCATCAAATCTCTGGCCATTGTATCCCTAGGTGTATTATACAAGTACATCATAATATTAGTGTTGAGCGAGAGGCTCTGGAATTGCACTAGTGTAACGCCCAATTAATAGTGTTGAGATTAGGCTCTGAATAGTGCTAGGAGTTACTGAAATTAAGTGTTTTCAGTAAGAACGACTATGAATAGCATCGACCCTCATAATACTTATTTTAAGTTGATTAAATGAAATTTCAAATCTACTTCTCATCAAAGACTGGAAGAACTACCACGAAATATGAGGTAATCCAACATGCAAGGAGGATCTAGAGCTACCTAACCTAATTGACCAGACAAACCCCTTTAAAATAATAAGTGAGAGTCTATGTAGTTATTATAAACTAAAATAATTAAATAAATATTCTATTCTAAAAACTCAAGCAGGAACTAGTAAAAGTTTCTACTATAAACAAAATAACTATTAAATCCATAAAAATCAAATTAAAGATTATTTTCAAGAAAGTAACGAATTCTTGATTCAACTGAAGCTTAAACCAACTTCCCTTTCCTAAAATAGTTTCTATAAGAAAAAATCCAAGAGAAGGATTGGGAATCTGATTATTATTCCCGAATGGATTTTGGAGAGCATTTTCCAAAAACAAGCATTCTTATACAGAGCCTGATTTTCCAAATAGCAGCAGCCTCAATACCTTTAGGAGTTCTAGATCATTTACATGTTGGATCCATCTCAGTGGGATCCGAATTAGAACCAGAAACGGTTCTGGTTCATGGTTGGGAGGAACGTGGTAATTCCAAAGTTATCCGGTTATCATCCCTAAGGTCATAGATAGAAAGTGTTTTATTAATTCCGGGTGTTTAAGTGTCCAGGGTCCTTTATCCATTACAAGTTGCATAATTGCAGGTAAGAGGTTCCTACAGTTCCAAGCTATTTCAATTATGTTTGCAAGCTGTAATTATAGCCACTGTGTTTTATATTTGGATTTGTAATTTTACTCTTCATCAGTTTGAATAAATGTTTTAGGTTGTTTTTATCTCTGTTTAAACTTTTTTGTAGAATTCTAGGATAAATTTCTTATGAGGATTATGTTAGAACTAGTCTCTAAAAGTTTCCTATTTATGTTAGGGTTTAAGCCTAGGATGAAATCTGATAAAATTTAGTAACGAGGCCTTTAAAAATGATAGAAAACATTATTAAAAACTATAAACCCTAAAATCACATTTCATGTATAATTTTATAAAAACATAAGTAAGAATATAAACCATTATCAAAGGTTACAAAAACACCACTAAACTTACAAATAGATTATATGCAGCATTCCCTGCTTAATAATATTTAAAAAGAACAAATAAATGATGTAAAGTCCATTCAAACAAAACAAAATTAAAACAACTAAATAAACTAATTATCGCCATCTATGATATCAATTAAACTAATTGAAACAAATCAATAAACAAGCTAAACGAATACACATAGTCATGAACGAGGGATCGAATACCTTGGAACCCAAACCACATAAAGGATGAAGATGTTGCAAACATAATTCTTAGGGTTAGATGCAACTATTCATCTTAAGTGTCATAGGTGAATAGTAAAGGTCATGAGGATTCCAAGAGATGCCTTGAAATATGAAACCAAGGGTCATCACATTGTATTATATGTAAATACATTAATCATATTATGCACTTGCAATCCTCTCTTTTTGTATTTGTTGCGTAATTTCCTATTTTACCTATTGGGAACCTAACAGTGGTATCAAAGTGAAAACAATTTATGTTCTTGGGTGTTTTATGCCATCTTGGCCATAAGTCTTGCTTGCTTGATAGTATATCATTATCTACTCTTCAAGTCTATGTACTCAATCCCAACATTCTTCCATATTCCTCTCAGGCTGAGAGGCATTGCTTCTCATCTTTCTTGCTCCATGCAGCCATTCCTCCTCCTAATGCACTGTTTTTTTTTAAACCCTAAAAATACCTTTTGCTTCTCCTCCACTGTGTTTCTTGCTAGTGCTTACTATTTTTTTGGTGTCCAAAACCCTAATTGTTACTAGTAGACTATTGCAACAGTTTTTTCTAGTTCTCAAGGTCTTTGCTAGTATCATGGCTGATCTTTTGAATGCTCTCTCTAGTGCGAATCTCTCTCCATGATAGTGAATATGTGAGTACCACCTCCATGAACTAGGTGTTCTCCATGAACTAAATGCATTTTTTCTTCTTATTTCCATTGTTTTGGAGACCGTGAGCTATGATCGTTGTGAAGACGTCCCTCTATTATGCATTTGATATAGTGTCTATTATGCATTTGATATAGTGTATTTTATCTCTACAAGTGATGTGTGTTGGATTCTCCACCGCGAGCTGTGTGTGAAGCTCAAGCTCATGATTTGCAATCAAATACTACATAGTGAATCCCATTCCCTACAAATTACAAACTTTGTGGACACTCTAGTGAGTCGTGACTGTGTGAAACTGTTGACTATTGATGCTCTCTCGACTTGATGCTAAATGATAACTCCTCCAACCCTAATATAGTGTATTTTTTGTTATTGTTTCATATTATTTTTGTTAAAGTGAATACATCATGGTTGTATTTTCAACAATGAGTTCTCTCTCCAACACCCCAGTATCTCCAGTACCTTGATTACAGTTACAAAAAGGTAAGACTCAAGAAGGGAATGTGGATGCCCACAGAAGACAATTTAATATTTCCAGTTACATACAAGAGGACAAACATGGAAAATGGAGGAATTTTCCTTAGAAATACGGGTTCTCAAGATGTAGAAAGAGTTATAGCTCCACCCCACCCCCCCGCGTATTCTATCCCTTGTAAGAATCCCACTTGGAGTGAGTGAGGTTATTCCCTATATAGCCGAATATAAAGAAATGAATTATAGAGTTGTGAGAGCATTGAGTTCTCCCCACACAATAAGCTTTCATAAACAAGATGGTTATAGAGTTTATGATTCATTGGTGATGCATGTCATTGTCTAAGCTATCTAAGGAAAAACAAGATAAGGGTTTTCGATTTGTGAAGTTTAGAGATCATGGTGACTCTACATAAGCTAAGATCCATTTAAACCACTAGGTAATTGGTGGGTGGGATATTTATATTCAGGAAAAAATTTAAGAATCCATAATTTCTCAAAGTGTAGAAACCTTGGAGAACCTTACTAATTCTTAAATTTGTAACTGTAAAATGTTTGGAAAATTTATTAAAAAATATTCTAATTTCTAAGGACTTTATAAAATTTTTGGATATTTTGGCGATTTTTAGAGTACAAAATATTATCCCATGTTATTTGGGAGAATCGCCTTTGAAAAAAAGAAAATTGACGAATCTTTTATTAGAAGAAAAGGTCGAAAAATAGCCTACGAGATAAATTTCACCCCTAAAATTTTCCTTGTTAATTCTATTGTCCATTAACATTTTTTTGGTCATATGCCATACTGTTTGTGTAGTGAGGTTGTAGCCTGTCGTAAAGTGTTAAGTTGAGCTGAAGCTTAGAAACACAAAATGGCATAACGAGTTGTAGTCTCGATCTTGGTCTTTTTGTAATTTTGGTAAGGTGTTGTGACCTCATATCCTCATGCGTGTTTTTGAAACGAAGTTATGCTTGTCTTCAAAAGTGGGTTACGAGAAGAATAATCCCCACGCAACTAATATGAGGTCGCATATTCAAATAGGTGATCAAGAGATGGTTTGGAAAAGATCATAGAGACATTTTGAAAAATTTACAGGCAAGGCAAGTTATTTATTTCATATATGCAAGAATTTGTATTGTGAGAAGAAATTGGTGAACAATGTTGCTAATAATCATAAAACAAACCAAATATAGAGACCTATTTTCATTTGAAGAGGCAAAGTCTTCTTTTAAATCCAATATAGCTTCCACATTGTAACTTGAAAACAATTAATTCTGTAAGTTTTCTAATACCTGCAAAAGTTCTTTCGTAAGTGTCTGTTGATTCCTGGAAAAATCCCAGGTACAGATAGTAGAGATTTTCCTTGATAAACAATCCCAATTAGATCATCCACCATTTGGTGTGGGGAATCCATTTGGTTAACAGTCCGACTACCATAGATTAAGTTGTTTAAATCTTTACTGGTTATGGCTGAGTCCACCGTTTATGTAATTTTATTTTTAAAGATGAGATGCAAGTGCCTAAATGGATATAGTTGATAAGCAGAAACCTCACAAGTGATGCGCAGGTTCTTACCTCTCGTCTTACCGTTCCCACCTTCTCAATTATTCTTATAAATCTAAGACTAAGCTAATCTATCTTATTCTAATTTATCCTATACCCGCATGGAGCAAATTTAGAATTAGAGTAATATACTGTAATTGATCATACTAATTTCACAGGTAGCTGTTTCAATATAATATTCACATTCACAGTAGAAATAATACCAAAGATAGGTTTGATATAATGAAACCATTTATTACTCATTCATTATAGAGACATTTATAAAGACAACGAATCCATTTATAACCAAATAATTAGTTCCAAAAAGTTAGAACAATCTCATTGTATAATATACGAAAGCAAGAATAAGGAATTCCAGATGATGCATTCCACACATTCCAAGCAAATTTATGTGCAGGCCTTTGTTACAACAAATCATTATTTCTTATTAGTAAAGAATTAGTTCTTTTACAAAATAGTCTAGCCCCTCTTATGCCAGTCAAAAGTCCTTCTATTATACTTTCTACCCCTATTTATTACAATCCGAATTTGTCATTTTGTGATCTTTGACCTACCCTAACCCTAGAAATTCCCACAACTTGTCTTTTAGTTCTTTACATGGGAAAAAACAAACGGTTCCATAAGAGATGAAATTTATGTGAGCCCTGCCATGCTAGAGGCAAATGTTGCCCACATGCTAGCCTCCTCAGCAATGGATTTGTATTTCATTGGCTCCAGTACTTGCAAGGTCAATTCATGTATAGAAATTTGTGTCTCCATGCATGCCACTTCTTAGTCATTTTAAAAATCCCTTGTTTATGTGTTTGTTTCACATTCTTCTTAATGGGCTAATCTGACTTGGTGAAAAATACACATGTGATACATAAATGAAAAAATGAGAAGTGAATTAGTAATATCACATTTATTTTAAATAACCAAAGATATTAATACTAAGAAACATGCATCATTGTAGAAAACACAGAAATAATGGTATTGCAAAAAACAACAAACAAAAAATCCATTAATGTGGTCACTGGATTATTTAATACGACGGTTGAAGGACATTCAAAAAAGTGGAGGTGGGGGACGTCATTTGGCATGCAAAACAAAAATTGATTGCTGCGAATAGAATATTGATGCTGACAACATCGAAAAAAAATTGAGTCAATCTCACTTTGTCTGCGACATATTTTAAGTCACACCAACTGTATCGGTAGCCTTGTCCCTCTTTATCCGAATTCAGGAATGCGACTGTTTCGGCCTAAAATTCCAAGATGTTCCTTAAAATTGGCACTTTTTGTGATCGTCAAACTTTGCCAAAATCCTCCAACAGTGTCGGTGGGAAAACCTAAGTCATGTCGATTGTCATTAGCTGGAGAATGAGCTCATCATTTTGAAACTTTGAGCTTGAGCAGCTTTGAGCTCGAGCAGCTTGCATATTTAGATACATTTGGCATGAACTATTTTTCTCTCCCTTTCTTCTTTGAGCTTGTATATTTGTAGTTTTGGGTTTGTTGGACTGGAGAATTTTTTTGATTTACAAACTCTATTTAAGAATTTTGATGTTCTATATCTGAACATGATTGTAGCATCCCTTGAATGATCTTCCTATCCTTTTTCTACACAATGTATCTGCAATATTGATTTCAATTTTATTTATCTTAAAATTAGCACTAGATTCCATTCACATTTTTCATATCAACTTTTATCATCCCTATTTGTAGTTTTAACATCATAACTCTGGGCAATTTTGTCCGATGACCACCCACAGGCCCACGCAATTCACAAACCATTGCACTAAGAATAGAAAAGGGTATCTATTGTGACAATGCCAATATTGATTTTAATTCTAACATTTATAAAACTTTCTGATCATGGCGTACCTATTGTGGCGTAGAATAAGCATCTTGTTTGTGTTATCTGTGTAAGAAAATTTATTCAGTTTTAGATCTTCATAACTCGTATCTAATTGGTAATATTCTCCTTTATATTTAACCAATATTCATTCGATGAATATTCAGTTTTTATCCCTTGTGATTTAGATTGAGTTGTTCAGGGGAAAATTTAACATTTCCTTTTGCAGGAATAACATTCTCAAGCATTACAAAAGAGGGAGATGAACACACTTGGAGATGACGAAGGAGAATAAGGAAGAGGATAACTCTAAAGGTGTTGGGAATTTGATCAAATAAAAGAGATCGGATGAGGATGGGAATTCTAATGAAGAAGAAAAATCAGTTTGGGATGTGAAACCGAAAGAGGAGAAGTTGGATGAAAATCAAAATGAAGGAAAAGACTAGGAGAATGTAGCCGTGAATGATGGTAATGGAATTGACATCCAGGAAAATAAAGACACCAAAGAGGAGAAGAAAGAGGCTGAAAACAATACCCATCCTGAGAAGAGTGGAGACAACGATTCATGTGGAAATGAAAACAATGAGGGAAAATGAAAAACTGAGGGTGAGCCAAAGAAATATGGAAAGCAAGAAACTGCAATAAAGAACACAACATACTCTAAATTACTAGATGCATTACCTAATGGTGGGCAAGATGAACCTCTTAAGGAAAACACTATTGAACCTGGGACTTGGGAAACATAAGCTATGGAGTCTAAAGATGAGAAAGGAAGACAAGAAGCTGAGAAACAAGACTCACTGTAGTCACAGAGTCAGAATATAGAGGACAAATCCAACTAAGAATATAGTAAGCAGCTGCATGGTGAGGACAAGGATTCCAAAGAAGTAAAGGAGAACAACAAAGATCAATCCAATGAAATTAATGGCTACTAGCACAATTGGCAAATTTTCAATTCAACAACTGGTCCAGACTACATTCCCTGTCTTGATAATTTGGAGGCTATAAAAAAACTCACAAGTACTATACATTACGAGGATCGAGAGAGACATTGCCCTCAAGATCCTCCAACATGTTTTGTTCCTCTTCCAAAAGGCTACAGAATTCTCGTACATTGGCCAGAGAGCAGAGATAAAGTTCTATAATCTGAAGTTGATGCATCCATGAATTCATAGATAGAATCCTCAAAACATATAATTTTCTTATTAGAACTTTTCTGAAACGTAGAATTTGTTTTTATAACTTTTCTAAATATAGTCTACTTATTACTTGATGTAGATATGGTACAACAATGTCCCACACACCAAGCTTGTAGAGTATAAAAAATGTCAAAATTGGGTGAGAGTGTCGGGAGAACATATTACATTCCCTGGAGGTGGAAATTAATTAAAAAATGGAGCTCTTCATTACATAGACTTTATTGACGAGGTATTCCTTATCTATTCTCAATTTTGAGTTTTATCCATTGTCTGAGATTCTGAAGGAAAAGACTAAATAGATATCATATCACTTAATATTTGTAGGCAGATACGACCCTCTTGCTTTATGCTTTATTTGATGACAAGAATTACTCCTATCTTATTTCACTTTCTACTTGTATTTCCCTTTATAATTTATTTGATGACAATAATTACTCCTATCTTATTTCACCTTCTGCTTGTATTTCCCTTTATAAAAATAAGAAGATATTAGTAACATGAAAAATATTTTTTTACATTTCTTTATACATTTGCATGCAACCGGATTTGAAGTGGAAATACTAGATTTGAAGGTCACTTCAATTTTAAATATCTTTGACAAACATGTGATTTAAACTTTAAAGTGCCAGGGAAAAAGATTCCTTGCCATCTTTTGAGGGAATAACTATTGTTATGCACAGTAAGAGACATGTAAATAACATGTTCTTTCTTTAAGAGCATAAACTCATGTGCCTCCAACCTCAATTAAACTGACAACTGGCAAGAGGGAATGGGAATGCCCTTTTTTCCTTGCTGATGCAAATCACCAATCTTTTGCTATTGGGTGAATGAGCAATGCATATGGGTAGGGTTTTCCCTGTCTTAGTGTAAGTGGAGGTGGAGGTGAGAGAGTGATATTTTACTATCCATTCTCACTTCCAGGTCCCATCCTCATCAAATCAAAATCAAAATCAAAATCAAATCCTTCTTAACAGACTTAATATCATGCTTCATATGGGAGTTATTAATCATCTTCTATTCTGTCAATTAAGATATCATAAAAATGGATCTCTGGAAGTTCCATATATAGAAATCCTCTCCCTAAATATGCCATTTAAAAATATAATTTTTATCATATTAGCATTTTCTCATTTTATGCTATACAAGAGTAAGAGAATATGTACAACATGAGGCATCTTAAGGATGTAAATAATTGACATGTTGGTGAAGAATTTGTAGTTCACATGTCTAATTTAAAACATTTATATCAAAGATGCAGATTTCTAATGGCTGCGCAAAGAGGTATGAAATTGATTTGTTATCAATGCATTGAAAGGTTATTCTTATAATTTAAGGTCTTTCCTGTTAACTGCGTGGAAGTGTAAAATTCTATTGATTAGGAAATATGTTCATAAACAATGATAGAGAACTTCTGTAGATATATGATTTTCATTTTTTCAATATTTCTTTTTGACAATGTATTATTTTAGCAATATTGCAAATGATTAAAAAATTGAGTGCATTTAGTTCTTTGTATATGACACGTTGATTGATGCTATCAATTGAATCAATTTGTGATTTTGACATACTATCCCAGATGTTGCATGGGGAAACCGGAGCCGTGTGGTACTAGATATTGGTTGTGGGGTCGCTATTTTTGGAAGATTTTTATTTGAAAGACAGGTCCTGACCATGTCCCTTACACATAAGGATGAGCATGAAGCACAAGTGAGGTTTTCTCTTGAACGTGGTATTCCAACAATATCAATTGTGATGGGAACTCAAAGGCTTCCATTTCCCAGTACTGTTTTTTATATTGTACATTGTACTCGATGCAGGGTTCCATAGCATGCTGGCGGTCTGTCCTTAGAACCTGCACAAATTGTACAATTAGTCCACCACAATTTTATTTTGCATTCCTCAGTTTCTGCACACAATATTTTTCAAGAATTTCCATACAGTCATTAAGACCGGTCCATTAAAATGCAGGTGGCAAGATTCTTCTAGAGCTTAATCTCTTATTAAGACCAGGTGGTTATTTTGTGTGGTCAGCTACTCTTGTCAATCAAAACAAGGAGGAAGATGTTCAGATATGGAAAGGTGATAAATCAATACTATTTTGTTATGATTTCTTATTCTGATCATAATATTTTCTGTATATTCCAATATTTACTCTTTCCCAGGGATAAATGCCATTCTTGTAAGTTGTTACTTCAATGCAATATCTATCATTTTCTATCAAGAAGATAAAAAATTAACATTCAGTGATGTATTCCAATGATCATTGATAACCTTGACTAACTACGCTACCTGATTAAGTTTGTAGTTTTTTGCATTTAAAAAGGACAACCTTGATCCTTATTATTCTTTGTTCCTGAATACATCTTCTGTAATTTTAGAGGAGATTAAACACTTCCGTTTATGAAGATATTCAGTCTTCTTCCCAGATAGACTAAATTCCATGCAGTTCTTTCTTAGTATTTGAAGGTTATTGCATTTAAGGTACTGGTGGGTTACTAACAGTTGCAATACATGTTAGCCAACCATTGTCAGATTATATATTGATCATAGTTGACTATAACTAATGACTTGTGTTACTTAGCTCTTCTACTAATTCTGAGCGATATTGGTTTTCGCTAAGGATATTTGCTATGTCAAATTATTTTCACCGTTTGTGTGTTATTATTGGATTTTTCTATTGTTTGTAATAGGTTACCTAAAAAAGGATACTAAAATTTAACAACTTCCAGGTGACATTCTTAGATCGTTCTTGTGCACATGTCTCATTTTTCGATGGAGTCAAGCATAGATTATTATTACCTTAGGAAATATCTATCATGCTGTATTTCTTACTTTTTCATGGAAATGATGTATATAGTTTTACGTTAATAGTTCTATGCATATTATTTGTCAAAGATGTTGATTCTTTATTGTTTTCTTTTATAATGATTTCAGAGATCTCTTCTTTGACGACTTCTATATGTTGGAATCTCCTTTAAAATAAAAACAATGAAATCAATGAAGTGGGTGTTGCAATCTGTCAAAAACCAAATTCTAACACTTGCTACGAATCCAGAAGGTGAAATGAACCTCCTTTGTGTGAAGAGGAAGCCGATCCTAATGCAGCTTGGTATAGTTTGATTTATTTTGATTTTTCTATCTGAAGCTTATATTTCATTAAAATGAAAGGAATGCTTGATAAAAAAATGTGCATATGTTGTTATACACTAATAAGCTAATGAAGAATAGTTGGCCAATTCGATACATTAACTGTTCCATTGCAAATTAAAGAATCTCCTGATCAACAAAGTCTATATATGGTCCAACCTTGCACTTGCATCTCGTACCTTGATCATTGTTTCTCAGTACATGATTTATGTGATACAAGGGTACATGATTTTTGTAACCATGGTCTAGATTCTAGAAGGATGTTCTTCACATACATGGCTCATTCAACTTCTTGATGAAGTTATGAACTCTCTCTGAATGTACACAAAATTTAGGTTTCTAGGCCAAACACAACTCCCAGAGTCTAAAACCAACATGGTTCCCTCATAGAGAATCCTAGCTGATACACGACCCACTCCTAGAGCATCCAATCAACACATGGCCCACTCCAAGTAATTACCACTCCATGATAGAGGTTACCAAACAAGTTATCCAAACCATCATGGGTACATGACAAATGGGTATGCATGCCTATCCAGGTCTTACAATGATATGCCCTTTACAGGAACATACTTCATCTCAAGCAGACACTAGGTACAAGATTAGAATTTTCACATACCAATACATAATATCCCAGACTTGCTGCAAATACAAGATGCGATTAACATTTCCATACGGTCACTGTTTTTATTGAATACAACAGAAGCTTTACCTTGTTTGTCCACACCATCTGATTTCTACTGCTACCACAAGCACTCTCACAGTCATCCTTTGGACCAAAACCATATACCTTTTTGTCATCCACGTTGATTTACATACTTGGAGTCTTTATTTGTGTCTGACCTCTGCAACTTCAACACAATTTTCCAATCTTCTTCTTAGAGCTTTCATACATCATCTAGAAATTGTTAGAGTAGTTAATTCTAACAACTTTGCACTTACACATTGAGTTGAAAATGCTCAACATGTTACTTTTAAAAAGCTCAAAGAAATTTCAAAAAATAGATCATATCCATTACAGTCTTCTCACCATTTCTCCAAGCTGCAATATTGAACTCTTCAACATGCACAGAGTTCACCACGACTTTTGCGGCAATTCATGCACAATGTTTTGTCTCAAATAGTCTCTAAAAGCTTACTTCTATGCTTATGATCCATGTCGGGTCCTTTGAAAATCTAGGATTAGTATTTTTTATTGTTTATTTATTTTAAAAAGTACCACAAGCAGCAAAACCTATGTGGACGATCCTTGTGGCAGTGATGTCTTGGGGGAATTCTGAGCATAGTAAATTGCAGGTCAACATTCCCCTCCTCCCATGACATGCACCAACTCCTCTGTCTTACTTTTATTGTTAGAATCAACACCTGAAGGACCAGATTCCCCAGATTGCTGGACTCAGCCTTCTATTTTTTCAGAATTGGCAGCGACGTCGGCCGTAGACGAGGGTTGGCCATGAACCACATGTGACCATGAGGAGGGGCTTACCTTCTCACCATTCACAGATATGGGAATGATATTGGGCTTGGGATTCCTCTGTCCATACATGCCATACTCAATGATGCACACTCCATTGGCTACATGCAACTATCAATGTCAATAAAAAATATATTAAACAAATCTTATACCAATACCTACCCCCATATAGATATAAATACCATACCACCTCAGTTTGTTGCCCCTCTCATTCACTCATTCCATGGATTATTTTCTTTCGGTTGCATTTAGTGAAGAAGAGAAAATAATGTTTATGTTCATCTCTCTTGTCTTGATGATGGCGTGCATTGCATTAGGGGAAACTTTTGTGTCTGATCGCTGCAACTTTAGCACAATTGTCCAATATTCTTCTTGGAGATTTCATACATCATCTGGCAATTGTTAGAGTAGTCAATTCTAACAACTTTTCACTTACACATGAGCACGGGAGTATGTTATAGTCAAGGATTTAGGCATATAGTGAAGAATATTTGTTATTATCGTTCACCGATTCTTCTATGTGTAATGCATTCCCAATATTTTTTCATCTAGACTGTCATGGTTTCCTCCATTTATTGCAGGGATCTCTTACAGATAGGATAGTTTTCAACTCAAGCTTTGAGAGGGGTGATCCAATAGAATTTGAAATTGGCAGTGGTCAAGTAATCAAAGGTTAGCTCTTTGGTTTTATAGTTTATAATTTTATACCTATAATTACTAATAACTATCGGGTTTCCATATATATCTATGCTTTTAATGATTAGGAAAAGTTCTTTGGGTTGTTTGCGAGTTTCTGAAGTTGACATTTACTTTAAATATGCCAATAAAACTTTGTATGCCAAAACTCTCTTTGTGAGATCTGAATTAAGTATTTCTCAAGGGACATAAGAAGTCAATATTGTATCGCTGTTTGAAATTCATAATTGTTGTCAAATTTTGATCTATTATTACAAGTTTATTTGAGATACAATCAAAACATATTCTTTCAAAACTGAAAACATGGATTTGTTTTGCACCTTGCAATTACACTTGGTGGTTTGTGTAAAATTCATTGGTATGCTCATTTGACCACTCTATTTGAAGATTTCTTAGTAAATGCATGCAATTATTAATTGATAATGTCTTTGTGCCTTGAAGGTGAGTTGGTTGCCCATATAAAATTTACAATCGTGTTGATGCCAAATTGATCAGACAAAATCACAAGGAATCCATTGCAAGAATTGAATCCAACCAAGGCTATTCATGATCCTGAGATAAAAGCATGGCTAGATTTGGGCCAGACCAAGTCCAAAAAGAATGGAGGTGGACAAAAAAGAAAGGTCATATAATCTCTTTGTACAATATATTTACCAATCTATTGCTATAATTCATTTGTTGGTGTCTCAAGCTATAGTAGAACATAAATTATTAAATTAAATTTTATTTGTTACAAGCAAAAAAGATTTTCAAGATAATTCAGTAGAAGACAACCTGAAGCCTGAAAGAATACAAGTCATTATTAACATAGGTGGTTTGTGTAGGTTGAAAGTTGTGATGTGGCTGAAGCATTCAGGGTGCTTGAAGTTGCCGGACCAAGTCCAAAAATAATGGAGGTGGAAAAAAAAGAAAGGTCATTTGATATCTTTGTACAGTATATTTATGCTTTGGTCCAGACCAAGTCCAAGAAGAATGGAGGTGGAAAAAAAGAAAGGTCATCTGATATCTTTGTACAGTATATTTATTATTTACCAATCTATTGCTATAATTCATTTGTTGGTGTCTCAAGCTATAGTAGAACATAAATTATTAAATTAAATTATATTTGTTACATGCAAAAAAGATTCTT
Source organism: Pseudotsuga menziesii (assembly GCA_001517045.1). Lineage (NCBI taxonomy): Eukaryota > Viridiplantae > Streptophyta > Pinopsida > Pinales > Pinaceae > Pseudotsuga > Pseudotsuga menziesii. The sequence goes on along the minus strand of LPNX010173978.1, from coordinate 3,012 downwards.
AAGATAATTTAGTAGATGAGACTGTTAACACCCAAAAATGGTTAACTACCTCATCTACCCCACTACGTGGCTCATTTGTCCATTTGCCTACCATATTTCCCTGAAAATCCCACTAAAAGCCTCCAAAAGGCCTAAAATGCCTCTAAAAGGCCATAAAATCATCTAAAAAGCCTCCAAAAGGCCTAAAATGCCTCCAAAAGGCCAAAAAAACCCCTTTTTTCCTCCAAAAATGTCCAAAATTCCTCTAAAATAGCAAAATCCCCAAAAGGGAAGAAAAAATATAAAATAATGAGGAAAAGGAGGAAAAAACCCTAAACAAGCTGCCCTAAACCATATGGTTTCCAAAACCATGGGCCAGCACTCCACCACTAAAAAACTATAAATAAGTGGTGGAGACCCCTCATTTGAACATCCACAGTCAAAAGCATCCTGCCTCTACCGAAATTATTCTCGAAACCCTAGCTTACCATCAAGCCATTTTCACCATTGAGAACTTTTTTGGCCCATTTCCACCACCGGAAAAGGAAAAGAAGCAGCTTGGAGCTCGGAGCCACCGACATCGGATCAGCGCAACGGACTCCATCAACCTCCTCATTGGAGGTAACATAAATAAAATCACCATTACACATTTCTTTACTGTTTTTCTTCATATTATTTACTTTTTCTGCTTTAGCTTATTTTTATTTTTGTTTACATCATTGAACTGCTACTAAGGATTCCAGATTCCTTAGTAGGTGCTCACTCGCACAAGCTAGGGTGAAAACCCTAGCTACAGTTTTGGCGACTCCGCTGTCTCTTGTTAATTTTATTTTTATTTTTTCCATACTGTACTTTCGGTTATCGTTTTCGGCCGCCGGAAACCGTGCCTTTTTCTTCCGCAGCCGCGGCCCGACCGCGCATTTCAGGCCTTAACCCGCGACCAGCCCGCCGCTGTTAGCCTTTTTTCCTGCGTCCCGACCGCGCTTTTTCCGCCCACAGTCGCGATCCGACCGCGCCTGTTCATTACACAGTCGCGCTCCGACCGCCGCTGTCAGCCCGAAACCCGCGACCTAGACCGCGCCTGTTTCCACTAAAACCGCGATCTGCGCGCGACTATTGCCTTCAAACCCGCGGTCCGACCGCGCGAGTCCGCCCCATACCCGCGGTCCGCGAACTATTTTTTGCCCTTGTTTCCGCGCCGAAACCCAGACACTTTGCCTCCATTTTTCCTGCACTTGCACAGCCACCTGTACCACTTGCAGATCTGCAGCCATTTCTGTCCCTTGCTTACAGTATTGTTTAAATTTTTAGCATTTATTTCAA
>LPNX010173975.1:255154-306547 GCA_001517045.1 Pseudotsuga menziesii | reverse complement strand
TGACTCAAATACATAATAGAAACATCCCGGAATAAACATCGGGTTACAATATATAAAATACATATAAGAATACATTCTGAAGTTACATATACATCAACACAATTGAGTCAAGGTTAACCCTCCTTGTTGATCAGAGGGAAAACTCCCCACAGTTGTGGGGCACTAGGTTTATTAGACTCTCATAGAGATGTCATCCCTGGTAAGTAATTGTTAAGTGGGGATGACTTGTTGGAGTGGAATTTAAGTGAACAAAAGAATATAAATTGAGAGTGAGCCTCTCTATTTATCACTCACTCACTCACTCACTGGGGTGCATGAGTGATATAGGAGAAGCTCTCTCAAGTGAGAGAGAGAGAACAAACTCTTGGAGATCATCTTTATGTTTTCAGGTTTTACTGCTGCCATTGGTGGTCATTCTATCTTTGAGGAAGTTGTGGGGTTTTCTCCTTTATGGTTTCCCGAGGAAAATTCTTTGTGTCTCTTGTCTCTTGTGTTTATTGTTGTGCATGTTATTCTCTCAGATAAGATCCTAAGATCATATTGCTTAAATGATAAAATTATAACATGGTATCATACCTAACCTGAGAAGAAGACATTATGCAGCTATCGAAGCTAGGGATTCTTACTTTTTGGGTCTCTCTCCACAATCCATCAGCAAAATTATGCTAGGATAACTCTCCATTGAAGGGCGCATCTTTCTGTCAAAGCAAAGTTTGATTTCAGGCATTTTCAGTTTTTGGTGTGAGAAATTAGGGCTTTTTACAAAAGAGGAATTTTTGAGTGAGCCCAGCATAGGATTACTCTCCTCATCAAAATCAAAGTTTAGAGACCTGGGTCAATATTTTTTGGTTGGGTGAAACTTTAGGAAAGTCAAACCCTAGTTTGACCCCAGGCCTAAAAAACCCTAAAATACTGAAACTGATAAGTCTTGGTATATTTTCTATATCTATAGATTGGCGAAGGATCATATGTCAAAACTTTGATAGGATGAATATAAATTCCTTATGTACACTTTATCCAAGTTTCAGCCTCATATTCACTATATTCTAGGAGATATGATTCCTCCAAGTCAGGGTTCCAACCTCTCCCATGATTCCTCCCCAAACAGGACACATGAGGATAATTGCTATATATCGGGCTATGAAGGTCCAAATACAATTTATCAAGATGCTCCAGAAAGGGCACAGAATTTACATTCTGTGGTAAAATTTTTAGTTCCTGAAGATAAAACAATGACACGTGGTAGTCCGTACAACTTTGCTATATTGAACAGTCCTGAAACGGATCACCTTGGGAAAACACTCATAAGTCCCAATTGGTGAAATCAATTCTAATTGAACCTATGGTTTTAGAACAAGGATAGAAGAGGATACCTTTGTATGAAATTTTAGACACATAGGAGTAGTAATTTTGTAGATACTACAGAAACAATATCACACATTGTTGCAGAAGAAATTGGTAAACTAGGGCTTCCTATTCCAGGAGCTTCCCTCCACTGTTTTAAAAAAAGGAGTATATTGGATAGCTCTCCTTGAAGAGATCTATATTTCTATCCAATCAGATTTGAAACATTCCAAGTTTTTAAAATTAGGGTTTCTCTGACAAACCCTAGATCAGCCAGCTCCAAAACCAGGATGGACACCTCAAATTGATAAGATCTAATCTTTTTGTTATTTACAATTGAGGTTCTCATTTCAAGATGACTAATCACACCAGATTGATGAAAATCCTGGTGAGGATGAAAAATTCCAAGCATGGAAGTATAGGATCTCACTAGTTCTTGAAGGAAATGAATTAGACACCTACATAAGTAGAGAGGTTCCAGTTCCAGAGGTAGATGAGGCTAAAATCCTTACACAAGAAGAAATTGGTCAAGGCCAAGAATATCATTGCTAATTCAATAGAGGATCACCTAATATGACAAGTGTCTTCCCTAAAGACACCGAAAGAGATGGTTGATTCCTTGACCAAGCTATTTGAAGGGAAGAACATAAATCAGAAGATGACTTTGAGAAAACAATTGAAGAATGTGAAGATCCAAAATGCAGAGACCATACAATCATACTTTACAAAGGTCTCTCAAATCAAAGAACAACTTGAAGTGGTAGAAGAAGAAGTGGATAATACAAAAGTTGTGATAACCACATTGAATGGACTCCCAGGATCATGGGGTTCATTCATTCAAGGAATTTGTGCCAAAAGGAAGTGATTACTTTCAATAGACTCTAGGAAGAGTACTCACAAGATGAAGCTCGACTCATAATAAGAGAAAAGAAGATGGGAGAAACTGAATATCAAGATTTCATGATCCAAAGAAGATCCCTCAAGCAATTAGGAATATGAAGAACTCAACTCTTGAATAACCTCTTATCCATCTTAGCATTTGGATAAGAAATGATGCTATGAAGAAGATGTTGAAGCTGAAGGCTCAAGAAGGATTCTACCCAAGAAACAAATAAAGATAAGTATTCAATTATCATTTCATGATATTGTTTTTGTTATGCATTTGTTTATATTGAGTTGATGTATTATGCATGATAGAATGTTTGCATTAATGAAAATATACTACTAATATTCATGTGATGGGTAAGTAACTCATGGTGCTATAAAACTCTCCATTGCTACTTATCTAGAATGAAACCTCTTTGCTGACATATTGGATTAGTGCACAATCTCAATGTTGTCCTGGTAGAGATGGAAGGCATCTAGAAAGTTTCCATGAGATATGGATGAATGTTGTATTGGCTAAAATAATTGCATGATCATATATTTATGCATAAGAATTTTCCATTATGAATACGCCTTATGAAATGTTTCTAACCATACAAATGCATTTGACTTGTAGGAAAGATCACGTACATAATCACCTACAAGAAAAGAAGGACGAAACTTGTTCCGAAGAACAAGTAACGACAGATAAAGAAGAATATGATGATACTTTCAAAGAATTCAGGAGGCCTTAGAAACAATGCAGTTATGTGACACTGTTGAGTGACATCATTGATGTAGAACCTTCTAGCTATGAAGAAGTAGCCAAGAAGAAAGGGAAGGAGAGTACTAGGTCAAGAAGAATGATGTATAGGATGCAATATCGAAACCTGAAGGGAAGTTCAGAGTTCCATCATGCAGTAGATGGAAACATCGTGGGATACAAGGAAGGATTCGTAGCATGAGGCTTCTCACGAAAAGAAGGTATAGACTACGAAGAGACATTTGCAGCCATCAGAAGTTAAGACACATGACAGGTAGACTCATGTGTGAAAATTAAAGAAGGCCTTGTACGAAGACACCCATGGGATAACACATACATGAGGAGCTTGAAGATCACCTAAAGTGATGAAGATCTTAACCTTTTCTATGAGGTTGAAAATAAAAGCCTACAGAGGATGAAAAAGCTCACAGATAGGTGCGAGAATAACGTTTTCAAGATAAAGGATCTTGGTATCCAGTAATAAACCTAGATGGATACATAGAATATTAGTAGCATAGGAAGCTACTTGTCACTCCGGTATAGAATGTTAGTGCATAGAGTATGAAAGACAGAGGGAGAATGATGCTCCACTTCAGAGGGAGTGACTGCAGAAGATCATGAGGTTCGACAGGGTATGATAGGATGGATAGCTCACTAATGATTCTAGGATTTACTGAGAGTAAAGAGGATTCCAACCTTTGATTCAAGGTTGAAGATAGAAGAATTGTGATGCTCCTATCATATGTCGATGAATTGTTCCTGACAGAAAATAGGAACTCATTAAAGTTGCAAGAAGGAGACTTGCTGCCAAGTTCGAGATGAAGGACTTGGATATGATGCACTACTTTCTAGGCATGGAGGTGTCATAGAATCTCCCTGGAACAAGGGAAGTATGCAATAGAGATCCTAAAGAGGTTCAGGATGATGGACCGCAAGGCCATGACCACACCTATAGCATCGGACCTGAAGCTATTGAGTGATGCTTCATCAGATTTGGTTGATGCCACGGTGTATCATTAGATGATTTGTTCCTTGGTGTACTTGATGAATATGAGACCAGATATTTGCTTTGCTGTGAACACATTCAGACATGTTCACCTGATTGCTACAAAGCATATTCTGAGGTACCTGAAGGGTAAAGTTGATTATGGGCTCAAGTATAAGGCTGATTAGAATATTAACCTGGAAGGTTATGTTTATTCAGATTGGGCAGGAAGTGCCATTGATAGGAAGAGCACTTCAGGGTGCTGCTTTCGTATGGGATCAGGTGTGATCTCTTGGTTCAATAGGAAACAGTATTGCATGGCACTAGGTACAACTGAAGTAGAGTATGTAGCAGCTTGTTCATCTAACTGTGACGCAGTGTGGCTTAGAAAGCTACTATCTGATTTATTTGATCTCCAGTTGGATGCTACTTGTATATATTGCGACAACCAAAGGTATGTGAAGTTGTATGAGAACCTGGTGTTCCATGACAAGTCAAACATATCGAGATCAAATATCACTATATCAAGGATATGGTGCAGAGAGGAGCAGTGAAGCTCCAACATGTTGTGACAAACAAACAGATAGCTGATGTGTTGACCAAGCCATTGGCCAAAGTGAAGTTTGAGTACTTCAGGGAGAAGTTTGGTTTTCTCCAAATCTAGTTTCCCTCCAAAGGGAGATGATGAGTCCGAGAGCCTTTCTAACATGGTAGGATTGGTTCCTTCCATGATCAGATGTAAGTGCAAAGCCATTCTGATGTGACTGTGGGATGTGTTCCCACATGATCAGATGTAAGTGCAGAGCCATTCTGATGTGATTGTGGGATGTGTTCCCACATGATAAAATATAAGTGCTGAGCCCTTCTAGCATGGATGTGGGATGTGTTCCCCACATTGATGGATATAAGTGCTGAGTGTTTATGACATGGTTCTTGGATGTGTTCCTCCCATGGTCAGATATAAGTGCTGAGCCTTTCTGACATGGTTCTTGGATTTGTTCCTACCATGGTCAGATATAAGTGTTGAGCCTTTTCGACATGGTTCTTGTATGTGTTCCTCCCATGGTTGGATATAAGTGATGATCCTTTTTGATATGGTTCTTGGATGTGTTCCTCCCATGGTCGGATGTGAGTGATGGGCCTTTCTCACATGGTTGTTGGATGTGTTCCTCCCATGGTCAGATGTGAGTGCTGGCCATGCCTTTCTGACATGGTTGTTGGATGTGTTCCTCCCATGGTCAGATGTAAGTGTTGGGCGGGTCGTTCTAACTAAGAGTCAGATATAAGCGCTGAAGAAGACCTACATGGAGGCTAGGCCTACAACCAACATGAAAAAGGGCTGGCTCTGTAGAACTTCCTGTGACGAGAAGAATGAAGAGATAGCACCATTTGATTGAGATAGTGGAAGCATTGATGATGATGATGATGATCCAGATTAAGTGATGATCCAGACTTGATGATGATCCAATGAGGATCCAGATCAAGTGATGATCCAGACTTGATGAAGATCCAGTGATGCTGTCACATACCCCAATTTTGTAAAATACTGTTATTTGTTTTAATTTTATTCCTAAGACATTATGTTAAATTTAATGCTAAGTAGAAATTGATGACTCAGCAGAGTCAAAAGATGTGGAATGTAATTCTGAATATTATATTTTTAATAAATAAAAAGTGGAGACAACAGCTTGGGAGAGATGTTAATAAGAGTGTTACTGGTCAAACTGGTGGAAGGAACTAGGTGGAGAGCAAAAGACAAGTGGCAGCATCCTCAAACACTTCCTATGTTGTAGGTGGAAACTTACCTACATTTGGGGTCATGATCCCCCAAGAAAGTGGGATCAGAGCAGGTGGCTCAATTAATGACAACTAACCCAAAAAGACCTAGGCAATCTTTTAAAATTACCCAATGTAGAGAGCTCAGGCTGCTCATATATTTTCTAGGAGAAGAATCATTCAGGAGGAATGCACTTCAAGGAATTCATTGGGGAAAAGGGAAAACTGTAAGGAAGGTGTTTTGAGAGAGAAACTGCGGTAACTTACTCTGATACAACTTGCTAGCTGAGAGAATTGACTGATAAGTTCAGGACTGGTATTGAGTCTCAGGACTAGTACTTGATTATTGTTGCACCTAGTTCCAGCCAGGGAGACCAGAGCAAGCTCGGGGGTCCTGAGGAGTCGCTGTTTGAGCACTCTCCAGGAGTTGGTAGGGAGGAATGGCCTCCCATTGCTGTTTTTGACCAAGCTCTAAGAACAGGTTCTGCTATTTATTATTTTTTGTGTAATTATCTGTATATGATTGAATGATGTATTTTCTATCTACGATGTGAGAAATTAGAGGATAGGATATCTTAGTTTGTTTAGGAATGAAGTTATTCTTAATGAGAAACAAATCCTACCTGTGTTTTTCCCCATATGGAGTAATCCAGATAGTACTCTAGCACAAGTGGTGAATTTTATACAAAGATAGTAGGATTGCAAGTATAGAACAAAATGTTAGCTTGATTAAGAGAATGTTTTACTTTCATTTGGTTATCAAAAGAAATAGCATTATATACATGGAGTAGAGTTAGGGTTAGACTTAGATTGTGAATGTCATCTTTTTAGTAAAGGAAAAAGAAGCTATGTTATTATTTTAACAGTAATATGCTTGGGTAGATAAATAGTTCTCTTCACCGTATAAGTTTCAGTAACTTTATTATTTATTTCGAAACAAAGGAAAGAATCTAATAGCTAGAATGAGTAGTGTTAGGATAAATACAAATCCTTTTCATCTCTATAGATTACTTCTTTTCCTATATAGAACAAATAACTACGGTATTTACTGAAATCAAACTGTATGTAAGTAAAGATAAATATGAAATTAATTATAAAGATACAGCTAATTTGTTTGTTGTTTCTTTTATTTTATAAATACTAATATTAAAACCTAAATAGGGTAACATAGAATATTTAGAATACAGAAGGAAATCCTCATAAATTAATTGATATAGATAGCATAAGAATATAATAACAAAACACTTTCTTATTATACACCTTTAAATGGACTAAGTATAAAGGTAATATATAATTATAGGAGCAGTATTAACATGAAAATAAAGTAATATTCTTATCCCATTATAGTAAACATTGAGTAAATATAATTCCTATACTTAAAAGATGTAACTAACAGTTACATAAGTACCACACTAAAAAACATGAAATTCTTGTATTCTGAAGGTTAAAAATTATATAACAATATTTACAAATTATATTAGAATAAAGTAAATTATTATAAAGACAATATACAATTACCCTAGCAGATAATAATTAAATAATATTACGGGGTAAAAGTTAAATGCAATAATGCACAGGAAATAAACTAACAGGGTTTAAATATGCTTGATTCACCGAGCTCAACCATCCATGATACAATATAAGTAATAACCCAAAAAATTACAGAAGTGCATTGTAATGGAAAGACAATTTAAAGAAACTGTAAATACTTTTTATATTGCCGAGTTAGGGTAAAAACCCTACTATTATCAAAATGTACAACATAGATAATAAACTGAAAGAGTCTAACTCCTTTTAATGCCTCACGGCTTCAAACAAAATTAACCGAGTAAAGCTTTACCAGCCTTCTATCATTTTTACATATATTCACAAGTAAACAAGATCAAAAGTCAAAATTCACAGTCACGGCCTAAGCCGAAGAACCCCGCATAAAGCAAGGGTTTCAACATCCAATAAATACAGCAAACCAAGTAACCAGGTAAACTAAAAACCACAAGGGTTTTATAGGCCACGGCGACCAACAAGCATATGCCCCATAAGGGACCGGACAAGGAAGAACAACCATGGGTATCCAAGGCTTACCCGTGAACCAGCAAGCCATTGCCACAACCTCGCACCAACTACGTAGAGAGTGACAGGTCAACACCTGTGAACAAGCGAAGAACAGTAATGTTAAATATCTTACATCAAAAAATAAACTATGGTGTAATAAACAAACATGCAAGGTAAATCGAAAATGTAAATGGTTTTTCTTACCTCAAGGCTTCACCGATATGTAACCACCCACGAGAATAAGTGCCACCACCAGCACGAGGAGGAGTAAGCCTTTCATCAACTGCAAGGAAGAAGGTATTACTAATACAGTAATCAACCAACATCGACTGAGTACAGGAGCAGTAAGCCAAGCAAGAAAACGCTGGAGCCATCACTTTATCTAGCCAATGAAACCACCCTACGAAGAAACCCTAATACCAAACCAAAACTCAAGAAGGGAAGTCACAATGCTCACTAATGAGCCGCAGGAGAAAAGACGCTTGCAGACTAAAGGTTGCTGAAGGGAGCAAGCCGCAATGGTGAAAACCCTGGATAAAGAACCACAACTTATGACCAAGCAACAACAATTCTGTACAGCACTTCTCTATTGAGCGTTCGACGTGCTCACGAGGTGCAACAGCAAGCAGGCCACGAAGGGCGATAGACAAAAAGCAAGTAAGGAGACTGTCACTCAACTAGTTGCAGAAATCGGCATGGAGGTTGAATGCAGTAGCAGAGTAGTCAGAGGCCGAGGACGACAAAGAGAATGATAAGATAGGGTTACAACTACCTTTTTAACCACTTAACACTTGGCTGTGATGAGTCCACGTACTCATTTTTAATTATTTGCATGTAGTGGGTGGAGTTGTATAGTCTCGGCGTGGTTTTTCAGCATGGAATCAGCAAACAAATCATTGTTCTAATCACTTAGAGATCCTGAAAACTTCTATAAGGTTCGATACCTCGAAATCAACCTAGCCAGCACACTGGAGTAAACATTATAACATTAGTATAAAGCTATATCTTAAGGCGTGGGAAGTAATACGATCCATCACTTTACAATTATGATAAATATTCAACCAATGATTATAATTCATAGACCAAGGTTAAACTATGTGTTCACTATGGCACGGTCCACCTCATGACCATTTTGTTTATGCTTTGCAAAGTAGATTATTAACAAACTATTATAGTAATGTCAAGGGTTATGCCACTAATCAGTTAACAAAGGATTCATCAAAACAAAAGTTATACCTTAAAGCTAATCGAAGGCAGGGTCAATGTTATTACCCATTATAATAAAAACACATTATTCATTCTTTCAATGGTTATAATTCCATCAAGGTTATGCCTCGTAATGTTTGATCAAGGAATTCATGAAACCTTCTTATAATAAGATGCCCATCTTGCTAGAATTATTCTAGTTACGCATTGGAGTAATTACTTATATAAAATTTTGAGTTGCAAACAAAAGAATATAAAAATTATAGTACCCTTCAGCTTTGACTTTAGATGACCTTTGATGATTTAATAACCATAACTAGACCATATCCTTCGATTAGGTTATGTGTAAAAGAACTCGATGCATCATCACTAATATAATCCTTTTCAAGAGAAGCATGTAATAAGGTTGTAATCCCTTTAAACTTCGAAGTTTTAGAAGTAGGAATAATGGTACATAAACTCCTTATCATTGTACTTTACATTCTTATAATAAGCAGTAACCAAATCCATCATGACGTAAATGGTATTTGTACGCAATTTAAATTAGACCTTTGACATAATAACTCTGTCGTTCTTAGTCTGTATGCAAAGAAAGATTAAGGCTTTACACACACAACAACCATGGTGAACATCAAAGAGTCTAGTACGCAATGAAAACTTTAAATTACGACTACTAGAAAGAAAGCAACTGCCATCAATATTGATAGGACTGAATCTCGTTTCCATGGCACCTTTAAAAGAATAACGATTTAATAGTTTTACCTCATAAAGAATTGGAATTGAATAGAAGTTATATTCTTTTACTGAGCTATTATTTTTGCAACGAACTTATATTTGTATGCGTAATGGTTATTGACAAGAAGCACCGGATCTTATTACCTGTAAGTCTGTAAGAGCAAGTAAACTTTCTGCGTTAGCTCAAAGATAAGTAAGCCCCAGATCACCAAGACAGTTCCACCTTGTGGTCGCAAAGAAAAACAAGTCATTAAACTAAAAAAGAATTATTCTATAAGATAAACACAATCAAGTAGATAATTCAGTTTACAAAATCATTAACATATAACTAATTAAAAACAATTAGTTGACTGCATTAATGAAAATTATCTGTATTTTAAAAATTTTAAATTTTTCGAAAATTATGGGGTTTTGACATGTGGTATCAGAGGACAAGGTTCAAACACTAGGCCTTGATGCAGCCCAACTAGCTTTCATAGAACGGTAAATTTAAAATAATGTGCTAACATATATTTTGTTTTATGTTAAGAATAGAAAATTTCCTTTTTTTGAAGTTTAACAAGCAGGTATGGAAAAGCTAGGAGAGTATGCACAGGAGGAGTCTCCAGATACGGAAATAAGACATTTGCCCAGAGAACCTATGTTAGAAGAGGTGACTGCCAACTCGTTAGAGCTGTTGCAGACTTTAAAACATTTGAAAACTGAAATGGAATCAGTCAAGAGGGAGAATGAGAGGATTTTGAAGGCTTGGGAAAAATTAAACCAAATTTTAATAGAAAATTTCCAAACTAAAGGAAGGAGCAAAAGAACAGAATATGAAGATGTCAGTCATCAAAGAAAATCCAAAAAGATGAAGATGGCAAAAACTGAAAGTAGTTCATCATCTGAAGGGTACGGTGAACGACAAAGTTATCATACTACTAGTGATAGTAGTGAAGATCATTAGAGGAAATTTCAACTCAAAATGGGCCTTTTAACTTTTATTTAAATTCTATGTCATCATGTGTTACCCAACGAAATTGCTTTAAATTTAAAATACCGTATAGGTCTTAAACACTTTTTTAATATAAATTTGGGGATAAGTATCATAAAAAAAAACTATTTTTTTGTTTGTAATTTTGACATATCTCCCCGTGTTTTTACTCAAATTTCGATTGGGAGAGCTCGTTGGATGCGGAATTAAATTCTAGATCCAACGAGTACCCACTCGGCATAATTTTGATGGATCCCTCTACCCCAAAAAAATAAATACCTGAAAAAATGGAATGATGACATCATCATTCTGTTTTTTCAGGTATTTCTTGTTTTTGGGGTAGCAGGGTCCATCAAAAGTATGTCGAGTGGGTACTCGTTGGATGTGGAATTTAATTCTGCATCCAACGAGCTCTCCCGATCGAAATTTGAGTAAAAACATGGGGAGATATGTCAAAAATACAAACAAAAAAGTAGTTTTTTTCTTTTTTTCCTCCAAAATTAATAAATATTATTTTATTATTTTAACTATTATTTTATTAGTTCATTTTAGGAGGCCCATTTTGAGTTGAAATTTCCTCTAATGGATTTGTATGACAGAAAGAAGAAATACAAACCATATGAGGAAATTTCAGGGGAGTTTAAAAAGATAAAACCCCCAACTTTTAATGGAGAGACTGAGAAGGGGGAAGAAGCAAAGTCCTGGTTGTTCAGGATGAAGAAATATTTTCATATATATAATTACTCTAATCAGCTAAAGGAAAGGATGGAAATATATAACCTCTCAGGAAAATCTGACATATGGTGGCAAGACCTGAAGAGAGTCAAGGGTATAAGAGAAAAAGAAGTTAATTGGAGTACCTTTAAAAGGTATTTCAAAAAGAAATTTCTGTCTGAGCAATATTATGAGGAAAGAGCTAAAGAATTTTATGAATTGAAGTTAGGTTCGATGACTATGAAGGATTTGAACAACAAATTTTTAAGTTTACTTAGGTATATACCCTACCTAGTAGATGAGAAACCTAAAGTACATCGATTTCTTAGTTGTCTACCGTATCATATTAAGGACAGAATTGAGTATGATAACCCGAAGACTCTGGAGGAAGCTATGAGGAAGGATAATTTTTGTTTTGATTAGAACCGAAAGAAAGAAGGCTTGGCCAACTGGAAGGCTAAGAAAAATAACAATCAGCCTGAATTTAAGAAAAAGGAATTTGTACCTCATAGGAATTTCAAGAATAATAAGACTAAAAATTATTCTAACAACAAGAATTTCCAGGGAAACAGGAATGGTACTTCCAACAATTCGAATAATTTTAAGGGCAAGGAAGCTGCAAATAACCATGGAAATTTTACCAAGAGTTTTGAACGTAAAGAGCATGTTAAGTGCGGGGATTGTAATGGCCTGCACTATGCCTCCGTCTGCCCAAACCAGAAAAAGACTGTCAGTAATATCCATACTGTACAAAAGGAGATGACCATTGGGGAACTAGCTAGGATCATGCCTAGAATTAACGTAGCTTTGGAGAACCGCCAAGCTGACTATCAGACTTCCATGGTGGAAGTAGAAGGTATGATTAATCAGATCCCTGTAACCATTTTAATTGATCCAGGAGCTAGTCTCAGTTACATTGCACCTCAGATAGTGGAAAAATGTAAGTTGTTTGTCGATAAATTTGAGAATTCTTGGTTAGTTCAATTAGCCACTGGGGCAAAAAGAAAAGTAACCTGTTTTGTGAAAGAATATGCTTTACTTATGGATGAATTTAAAACTGTAGTTAAGCTTAATGTTTTGCCACTTGGCTCATACGATTTGCTGATTGGCATGGACTGGTTAGAACAACATAAGGTAATTTTAAATTGTTATGATAAAACTTTTACATGCATAAATAGTGACATTAGAGAAATTTTGGGGTCTAAAATGGGCCTCCTAAGGAAAATAATAAAATAATAGTTAAAATAATAAAATAATATTGATTAATTTTGGAGGAAGAAAGAAAAAAACTACTTTTTGTGTTCGTATTTTCGACATATCTCCCTGTGTTTTTACTCAAATTTCGATCGGGAGAGCTTGTTGGATGCAGAATTTGATTCTGCATCCAACGAGTACCCACATTGCATACTTTTGATGGACCCTGCTACCCCAAAAACAAGAAATACCTGAAAAATGTGATGATGATGTCATCATCACGTTTTTTTCAGGTATTTCTTGTTTTTGGGGTAGCAGGGTCCATCAAAAGTATGCAGTGTGGGTACTCGTTGGATGCGGAATCAAATTCCGCATCCAACGATCTCTCCCGATTGAAATTTGAGTAAAAACACAATGAGATATGTCGAAAATACGAACAAAAAAAGTAGTTTTTTTTTAATGACAAATATGTCAATTCAACCATTATGGTTGACTTATTTTATTGAAATTCTATTGGTTCTTGAATTCCAATTCACAAAAAATTATTTTTCCACGTTTTCTTATAAGGCCCATTTTAGACCCCAAATTTCCTCTAATGTGAACAACCAGTAAAGGTTAAGGGTATTCCTAGAAAACTATAATAAGGCAGATTTATGCTTTACAACTTAAAAGAGCTGTTAGAAAAGGATGTAAATCCTATGCAGTGACTATTACAGATGAGGAAGGTAAAACTAAAATAGATACGTTAAAAAAAGGAAATATTCCTGTTTTAAAAGAATATACTGACGTATTCCCAGAAGAAATTCCAGGATTACCTCCAAGGAGGGAATTGGATTTCACCATTGAGCTGGTACCGGGTGCGGTACCTAGCTCAAAAGCTCCTTATCGAATGAACATTTTAGAAATTAATGAGTTAAAATCACAATTAAAAGAGTTAATTGATAAAAAGTATATTCGACCTAGTGTGTCTCCTTGGGGAGCACCGGTCATCTTTGTTAAAAAGAAAGACGAAACTATACGACTATGCATAGACTACCGACAGCTAAACAAGATGACTATTAAAAATAGATATCCGTTGCCCCGCATAGATGATCTGTTCGATCAACTACGTGGAGCCACAGTGTTTTCGAAGATAGATTTGAGGTCAGGATATCATCAAGTAAGAATTAAAGATGAAGATATCTTCAAGACAGCCTTTAGAACAAGGTATGGACACTACGAGTTTGTCGTAATACCATTCGGGCTTACTAACGCCCCAGCTGTCTTTATGTGCTTAATGAATAATATAATGCATAAGTATTTAGAC
Source organism: Pseudotsuga menziesii (assembly GCA_001517045.1). NCBI lineage: Eukaryota > Viridiplantae > Streptophyta > Pinopsida > Pinales > Pinaceae > Pseudotsuga > Pseudotsuga menziesii. The sequence goes on along the minus strand of LPNX010173975.1, from coordinate 292,635 downwards.
AAGTTTGTGGTCGTGTTTATTGACGACATCCCAATTTACTCTAAAATGGAAGAAGAACATAAAGAGCACTTAAAAATAGTTTTACAAGATTTGCAAGAACAACAACTCTTCGTGAAGTTTAGTAAGTGTGACTTCTTTAAGGATAAAATCCAGTACTTAGGTCACGTAGTGACTAAGGAAGGAATTTCAGTAGACCCTGAAAAGATTCAGGAAATCGAAGATTGGCCAGTTCCTAAAGATGTAACGGATGTTAGGTTGTTCATGGGAATTACCATTTATTACTGGAGATTGATTGAAGGCTTTTCAAGGATAGCAAATCTGATAACTTTCTTACAAAAGAAAGGAAAGAAATTTGAGTGGAACCTGAAATGTGAAGAAAGATTTAAGAAGTTAAAAACCTTATTAACTAGTGCACCTTTTCTAAGAATAGCAGATCCTAACAAGGATTTCGTAGTATGTACTGATGCCTGTAATGATGGCTTAGGCGTTGTTCTGACTCAAGAAGGGCATGTTATTGCCTATGAGTCTAGAAAGTTAAAAATTCATGAAAAGAATTACGCAACTTATGATCTAGAACTAGCAGTTGTAATACATGCCTTAAAAATGTGGCGACATCATTTAATTGGCAGAAAATTTATTTTAATGACTAATAATAAAGGACTGAAATATCTTCTAGATTAGCCTAATTTAAACGCTAGACAAGCCAAGTGCTTATCTTTCTTAAACGAGTATGACTTCGAAATCCAGCATATAAAGGGTAAGGAAAATAAGGTGGCTGATGCATTAAGCAGAAATGCTAAGCTGAACTTTACAGTAGCAATCAACACTTATGCTTCAGATTTAAATGAACAACTTAAAGAAGGGGTAAAACAAGATGAAATTTATCAGAAATTGCAAATTACAGCTAAAGAAGAACCTACAGAAAGCTTAATAAAAGGTTATAGTTTAAATGAAAATGAATTTTTATTATTTAAAGATAAACTGTATGTACCTAATGTGCCTAAGGTCAAGTTGTTAATTCTGGATGAAGTCCATAAAACACCATATTCAGGGCACCCAGGTTATCAAAAGACTGTAACCATGCTGAGAAAATAATATTTTTGGCCAAATATGAAAGTGGAAGTAGCTGAATACATTGCAAGGTGTTTAGAATGTCAACGGGTAAAAATCGAACACCAACATCCAGCTAGTTTGCTACAACCTTTAGTTATTCCTAGCTGGAAATGGGAAGTGGTTAGCTTAGATTTTATTACTGGACTGCCTAGAAATTAGAATCAAAATGACTCTATTATGGTAGTGGTTGATAAGTTAAGCAAGGCAACACATTTCATTCCTGTTAAAACTACTTACAAGGCTGCCAATATAGCTGATATATTTTTAAAGTGGATTTTTCAGTTACATGGAGTACCGAAAGTTATAATTTCAGACAGAGATCCTAAATTTACAGGAAATTTTTGGAAGTCCTTGTTTAAAGGATTAAATACAACATTGAATTTCAGTACTTCCTTCCATCCTCAAACAGATGGACAAACTGAAAGAGTGAATCAGGTACTGGAGGATTTATTGAGGATGTATGTGAAAGATCAGCCAGGTAAGTGGGAAGACTACTTACATCGAGCAGATTTCGCATATAACAATAACTATCAGTGATCAGCTAAATTTAGTCCATTTGAAATTTTATATGGATGAAAATGCAACACTCCTATCTCTTGGAATAATCCAGTAGATAGATTAGTGTTAGGACCAGAATTGTTGAAAGAAATGGAGGAAATTGTGAAGCAAGTGCAGGGAAATTTGAAGGTGGCACAGGATCGGTAAAAGAGTCAAGCAGTCTTGAAAATAACTCCAAAGGAGTTCCAGGTAGGTGAACATGTGTTCATCAAGGTAAGGCCCAAGAAAATCTCTCTAAGACTGGGGAGTTGTGCAAAGTTGGCACCATGTTACTGTGGTCCGTTTGAAATTTTATTTAGGATTGGTCAAGTTGCTTACCAACTAGCATTACCACCTAACTTGAAAGTACATAAATTTTTTCATATCTCTGTTTTAAAGAAGTATGTTCATGATACTACTCATGTGGTTGATTGGAATGTTGTACAGGTTGAACCAGAAGGAGAAATTCTAGTGGAACCGGACTGTATCCTCGGGAGGAGGGAAATTACACTGCGAAACCACACCATTGGACAGGTGAAGGTGTAATGGAAGCACCTTAGTCTTGAAGAGGCCACCTAGGAACTGGAAAGTAAGATGCGGGAAGCATACCCAAATCTGTTCCGGGGGGCTGCAGAGGATGATGAATAAGTAACATCGAGGACGATGTTACATTTTAAGGGGGTGTGTATGTCACATACCACAATTTTGTAAAATAATGTTATTTGTTTTAATTTTATTCCTAAGACATTATGTTAAATTTAATGCTAAGTAGAAACTGATGACTCAGCAGAGTCAAAAGATGTGGAATGTAATTCTGAATAATATATTTTTAATAAATAAAAAGTGGAGACAACAGCTTGGGAGAGCTGTTAATAAGAGTCTTACTGGTCAAACTGGTGGAAGGAACTAGGTGGAGAGAAAAATACAAGTTGCAACTTCCCTACATTTGGGGTCATGATCCCCCAAGAAAGTGGGATTAGAGCAGGTGGCTCAATTAATGACAACTAACCCAAAAAGACCTAGGTAATCTTTTAAAAGTACCCAATGTAGAGAGATCAGGCTGCTCAGATATTTTCTAGGAGAAGAATCATTCAGGAGGAATGCAATTCAAGAAATTCATTGGGGAAAAGGGAAAACTGTAAGGAAGGTGTTTTGAGAGAGAAATTGTGGTAACTTGGTCTGATATAGCTTGCTAGCTGAGAGAATTGACTGATAAGTTCAGGACTGGTATTGAGTCTCAGGACTAGTACTTGATTATTTGCTGCACCTAGTTCCAGCCATGGAGACGAGAGCAAGCTCGGGGGTCCTAAGGAGTTGTTGTTTCAGTGCTCTCCAGGAGTTGGTAGGGAGGAACGGCCTCCCATTGCTGTTTCGACCAAGCTCTAAGAACAGGTTATGCTATTTATTAATTTTTGTGTAATTATCTGTGTATGATTGAATGATGTATTTTCTCTTTACGATGTGAAAACTTAGAGGATAGGATATCTTAGTTTGTTTAGGAATGAAGTTATTCTTAATGAGAAACAAATCATACCTGTGTTTTTCCCCATCTGGAGTGATCCAGATCGTACTCTAGCACAAGTGGTGAATTTTATACAAAGATAGTATGATTGCAAGTATAGAATAAAATGTTAGCTTGATTAAGAGAATGTTTTAATTTTAGTTGGTTATCAGAAGAAATAGCATTCTATACATGGAGTAGAGTTAGGGTTAGACTTAGGTTGTGAATGTTAGCTTTTTAGTAAAGGAAAAAGAATCTATGTTATTATTTTAACAATAATATGCTTGGGTAGATAAACAGTTCTCTTCACCGCATAAATTTCAGTAACTTTATTATTTATTTCGAAACAAAGGAAAGAATCTAATAGCTAGAATGAGTAGTGTTCGGATAAATACAAATCCTTTTCATCTCTACAGATTACTTCTTTTCCTGTATAGAACAAATAACTATGGTATTTATTGAAATCAAACTGTATGTAAGTAAAGATAAATATGAAATTAATTATAAAGATACAGCTAATTAGTTTGTTATTTATTTTATTTTATAAATACTAATATTAAAACCTAAACAGGGTAACATAGAATATTTAGAATACAGAAGGAACTCCTCATAAATTAATTGATATAGATAGCATAAGAATATAATAACAAAACACTTTCTTATTATACACCTTTAAATGGACTAAGTATAAAGATAATATATAATTATAGGAGCAGTATTAACATGAAAATAAAGTAATATTCTTATCCCATTATAGTAAACATTGAGTAAATATAATTCCTGTACTTAAAATATGTAACTAAGAGTTACATAATTACCACACTAAAAAACATGAAATTCTTGTATTCTGAAGGTTAAAAATTATATAACAATATTTACAAATTATATTAGAATAAAGTAAATTATTATAAAAACAATATACAATTACCCTAGCAGATAATAATTAAATAATATTACCGGGTAAAAGTTAAATGAAAAATTTAAATACAATAACGCGCAGGAAATAAACTAACAGGGTTTAAATATGCTCGATTCACTGAGCTCAACCATCCATGATACAATATAAGTAATAACCCAACAAATTACAGAAGTGCATTGTAATGGAAAGACAATTTAAATAAACTGTAAATACTTTTTATATCGTAGAGTTAGGGTAAAAACCCTACTATTATCAAAATGTACAACAAAGATAATAAAATGAAATAGTCTAACTCCTTTTAATTCCTGACGGCTTCAAAAAAAATAAACCGAGTAAGGCTTTACCAACCTTCTATCATTTTTACATATATTCACAAGTAAATAAGATCAAAATTCAAAATTCACAGTCACGGCCTAAGCCGGAGAACCCCGCATAAAGCAAGGGTTTCAACATCCATTAAATACAACAAGCCAAGTAACCAGCTAAACCAAAAACCACAAGGGTTTTACAGGCCACGACGACCAACTAGCATATGCCCCATAAGGGACCGGACAAGGAAGAAAAGCCATGGGTATCCAAGGCTTACCCGTGAACCAGCAAGCCGTTGCCACAACCTCGCACCAACTACGTAGAGAGTGACAGGTCAACACCTGTGAACAAGTGAAGAACAGTAATGTTAAATATCTTACATCAAAAAATAAACTATGGTGTAATAAACAAACATGAAGGTAAATTGAAAATGTAAATGGTTTTTCTTACCTCAAGGCTTCACCGATACGTAACCACCCACGAGAAGAAGCGCCAACACCAGCGCGAGGAGGAGTAAGCCTTTCATCAGCTGCAAGGAAGAAGGTATTACTAATACAGTAATCAACCAACAATGACTAAGTACAGGAGCAGTAATCCAAGAAAGAAAACACTGGAGCCATCACTTTATCCAGCCAATGAAACCACCCTGCGGTGAAACCCTAATACCAAACCAAAACTCAAGAACGGAAGTCACAACGCTCACTAATGAGCCGCAGGAGAAAAGACACTTACAGACTAAAGGTTGTTGAAGGGAGCAAGCCGTGATGGTGAAAACCCATGAGAAAGAACCACAACTTATGACCAAGCAACAACAATTCTCTACAACACTTCTCTATTGAGCATTCAGTGTGCTCACGAGGCACAACAACAAGCAGGCTACGAAGGGCGATAGACAAAAAGCAAGTAAGGAGACTGTCACTCAACTAGTTACAAAAATCGGCATGGAGGTCGAATGCAGTAGCAGAGCAGCCGGAGGCCGAGGACGAAGGAGAGAATGACAAGATAGGGTTACAACTGCCTTTTTAACCACTTAACACTTGGCTGTGATGAGTCCATGTACTCATTTTTAATAATTTGCATGCAGTGGGTGGAGTTGTATAGTCTCGGCGTGGTTTTTCAGCATGAAATCAGCAAACAAATCATTGTTCTAATCACTTGGAGATCCTGAAAACTTCTATAAGGTTCGATACCTCAAAGTCAACCTAGCCAGCACGCTGGAGTACACATTATAACATTAGTATAAAGCTATATCTTAAGGCGTGGGAAGTAATACGATCCATCACTTTACAATTATGATAAATATTCAACCAACAATTATAATTCATAGACCAAGGTTAAACTATGTGTTCACTATGGCGCGGTCCACCTCATGACCATTTTGTTTATGCTTTGTAAAGTAGATTATTAACAAACTATTATAGTAATGTCAAGGGTTATGCCACTAATTAGTTAACAAAGGATTCATCAAAACAAAAGTTATACCTTAAAGCTAATCGAAGGCAGGGTCAATGTTATTACCCATTATAATAAAAACACATTATTCATTCTTTCAATGGTTATAATTCCATCAAGGTTATGCCTCGTAATGTTTGGTCAAGGAATTCATGAAACCTTCTTATAATAATATTCCCATCTTGCTAGAATTATTCTAGTTACGCATTGGAGTAATTACTTATATAAACTTTTGAGTTGCAAACAAAAGATGATAAACATTATAGTACCCTTCAGGTTTGACTTTAGATGACCTTTGATGATTTAATAACCATAACTAGAGCATATCCTCCGATTAGGCTATGTGTAAAAGAACTCGATGCATCATCACTAATATAATCCTTTTCAAGAGCAACATGTAATAAGGTTGTAATCCCTTTAAACTTCGAAGTTTTAGAAGTAGGAATAATGGTACATAAACTCCTTATCATTGTACTTTACGTTCTTATCATAAGCAGTAACCAAATCCATCATGACGTAAATGGTATTTGTACACAATTTAAATTAGACCTTTAACATAATAACTATGTTTTCCTTAGTCTGTATGCAAAGAAAGATTAAGGCTTTACACACATAACAACCATGGTAAACATCAAGGAGTCTAGTACGCAATGAAAACTTTAAATTATGACTACTAGAGAGAGAGCAACTATCATCAATATTGATGGGACTGAATCTCGTTTCCATGGCACCTTTAAAAGAATAACGATTTAGTAGTTTTACCTCATAAAGCATTGGAATTGAATAGCAGTTATATTATTTTACTGAGCTATTATTTTTGTAACGAACTTATATTTGTATGCGTAATGGTTATTGACAAGCAGCACCGGATCTTCTTACCTGTAAGTCTGTAAGAGCAAGTAAACTTTCTGCGTTAGCTCAAAGCTAAGTAAGCCCCAGATCACCAAGATAGTTCCACCTTGTGGTCTCAAAGAAAAACAAGTCATTAAACTGAAAAAGAATTATTCTATAAGATAAACACAATCAAGTAGATAATTCAGTTTACAAAATCATTAACATATAACTAATTAAAAACAATTAGTTGACTGCATGAATGAAAATTATCTGTATTTTCAAAATTTTAAATTTTTCGGAAATTATGGGGTTTTGACATATGCTCCAGATCAAGTGATGATGATCCAGTGATGATCCATACTTGATGAAGATGAATTAACAATGAAGATGACTTCACGATGAAGATGTCTTGAATATGAAGATGACCTGAGGATGAAGATGACTTGATGATGATCCATATGATACAGAGAAGAAGACTTGTGCTGAAAAATTGTGTCGAGAGAACACCTTCCTAGTTAAGAGGGAGTGTTGATGTATTTGTAACTTTGGAATGTATTCACTTGTATATCTTATGTATTGTACCCTGATGTTTATTCTGGGAAGTATCTGTAATGTAATTGAATCATGTCATGCCCCGATGTATTGATTGGGAGATTTAATAATGTAAACAAGTCATGTAAAGTCATTGAGGTTAACCATCCATTGTAAGTCGGGGCAATAGTCCCCACAATTGAGTCAAGGTTAATCCTCCTTTTTGATCGGAGGGAAAAGTCCCCATAGTTGTGGGGCACTAGGTTTATTAGACTCTCATAGAGATGTCGGCCCTGGTAAGTAATTGTTAAGTGGGTCCAACTTGTTGGAGTGGACTTTAAGTGAACGAAATAATATAAATAGAGAGTGAGCCTCTCTATTTATCACACACTCACTCACTCATTGGGGCACATGAGTGAGAGAGGAGAAGCTCTCTCAAGTGAGAGAGAGAGAACAAGCTGTTGGAGATCATCTTTATGTTTTCAAGTTTTACTACTGCCATTGGTGCTCATTCTATCTCTAAGGAAGTTGTGGGGTTTTCTCCTTTATGGTTTCTCCAAGGAAAATTCTTTGTGTCTCTTGTCTCTTGTGTTTATTGTTGTGCATGTTATTCTCTCAGATAAGATACTAAGATCATATTTCTTAAATTATAAAATTCTAACACATTCCTATGTTTATACTGCTCGAAGCATAGTCTTTTTTTTCTCAACACTTCAACCAGGGTCTTGGGGTTATCAAATTCAATCCAATATTTGTAGGACTATGATAGACAGCTTAGGAATCATTGGATATTTACCTTTTAATATTTAATGTAGGGCACAAACTGTAACAGATATTGGAATTTATTGATGAGATCCTCCATGGTCATCTGACCAAGTTTCAGTTCATAAAACACCTTGTTATTTCTTTCATAATATCTTTCAGATAGGTATTGTTTCTTGAATATTTCCTTGAACTCTGACCACTCCATGTTTTTCTCCTTTAATTCATGGGAGGTATTCAGGTCTTGCCACCAAATTGTAGCCTTTCCTTTCTAGTTGTGAACTTTTATCCTTACCTTCATGTTGTTGGAGTAGTTGTATATCTGGAAGTACTTTTAAATATCCAGCAACAAAGATTCTACTTCTTCTCAATTCCTTGATTCCCCATCAAAACTAGTGGGTTTTATATTTTTGAATTCTCCTTCTAGGTGATCCACCTTCCTCTTACCCAATTTCCGGGCTTGATTCCCATATCTTTGAGTTCCCTAGGAGGAACTGTCTTTTCTTTCGACACTGTGCCCAATTTTTTGGTCCCTCTCTACTTTTGCGGGTGGTTTTTCTCCATTGTTCCTCTCCTGCAATATTTGCAATATTATCTCATTGATCTCTTGCTGTTTTTCTTGAGCCCTCTTTGGCTGTTCGTTTTCTACCTTGAAGCTCTGCAATTCCACTATTAGATTCTTCACTGTTTCCAGTACCTGGCTAGCTTCAAAACGCGTTGGTTCTGGCTTCGTTGGGGGAGGTATTGGCATACCTTCTTCAAGTGGGTACTCTGCTTTGTTTTGTGAGTCCATCACTGTATCCCTGTGACAAACAATTCCTGTGATACACAAAACATTCCAACACACAAAAATTTAGCACAATTTTTTTTCATAATGCAGTGGGACTAGATGTTCCCTAAAGGGTGATAGGGTTGAACCTGTGCTCTAATACCATATGTAACATACACATATAACCTGCCAAAGTATATATATATAAAATTTTCATACATATTATTATTTCACATGATTTGGCTAAAAGCTTCCATAACAATTCATCCTTAAGTTAAAAACAATCAACAACATTAAACAAACATACAAAAAAATCCATTTCTACGACCAATTAGGCATTCCACACTTGAAACTAACTTTTCGACCTCCACTTCCCGCATTATGCCCCTTATCCTTCCGCCTTCTACTGTGGACTGCGGAACTCGAAAACCTAAACATTCTTAAGATTTTAATCATTTCCTTCCACTTTCCACTTTCCGCAGTGCTGAATGCGGATCGCGGAAGTCTTAACATTTTAGGAATTCTCTTTAACTTTCTGCTTTCCGTAGTGCAGAATGTGGATCTCATAAATATTAACATTTTAATACTTAACTTTAACTTTCCATTTTTCGCTTTCCACAATGTGGAATGAAGATCATAGAAGTCTTAACATTTTAAGACTTAACTTTAACTTTCCGCTTTCTGCAATGCCGAATGAGGATCACGGAAGTCTTAACATTTTAAGACTTAACTTTAACTTTTTGCTTTCCATAGTGTGCAATGCGGATCACAAAATTCTTAACATTTCAATACTTAACTTTAATTTTCCGCTTTCCACAGTGTGGAATGGGGATAACGGAAGTCTTAACATTTTAAGAATTAACTTTAACTTTCTGCTTTCTGTAGTGCGGAATGTGGATCGCAGAAGCCTTAACACTTTAAGACTTAAATTTAACTTTTTTCTTTCCGCTTTTCGCAGTGCAAAATGCGGATCATAGAAGTCTTAACACTTTTAAGATTTTAATCTTAGCTTTCCACTTTCTGCTTTCCGCAGTGTGGAATGCGGATCATGGAAGTATTAACATCATTAAGACCTGAATATTTTCTTCCTCTTTCTGCTTTCCTTTATGTAGAATGCAAAATTTTTGACCTATTCCAGACTTAGCTTTTCCTTTGGACTTGCACTGGCTGCTAGTTGTTTTTTTAGGAAACCTTAGCAGTACCAGAATACTTCTTTCTAAGCAAGGGAAAACTAAGGTAAGACATCAACAGAACAAGAATCTACTCTAACTCAGGCAACATATCCATCTGAACAAGCATTAGGTCATCGATAAGGTTTTCCTCAACAGATTTAGGGTTTTCCTTTATTATTCAAATCACACTGAGACTCATACTCCTACACACACAGGTATACCCTAAGCCTACTTAAAAATGAAAAATACAACATAAGGGTAACTTTCATGCAAGACCAAAATTACTCAATGCTATTACCAATTACCAGAAGCAAGGCATTAATAATTCCACCGGAAGAGTATGTTAGTTCATACGCATCATTCTCTTTTACTATGGCTAGAGTTGTTAATTTATACCTTCGGTAACACTAAAATGCAGAATCATAAGACACACTGTTTATTGGCATTAATCACATCCACATTTCTAAGGTAGATTCTTATCATACGACATCATTAAGCGTACATAAATACGCCCCAACAAGAGGCCATCCTCTGGAAACCAGGTGTGGAAGACAATATTCCATAGCCATTACAACAATACAGAAACATACATTCACAATAATGAATCTATATTACTATTTCACTCTTTTATACACATTTTAACATAACCCAACATAGATCAAACATACCCTCATGTCAAATTGTTGCAAAAAGAAATACTCAAAAATGGAACCTGTGATAAAATCGAACCGCAATGAGAAGGGAACAACCACGTTCCACCCAACCATAGATTAGGCCAAGATCTCTCTGTCCTCAAACATCCCTGATCTAAAATATGCATGCAAAGAGGGGTGACAGTCAAACTCGGTTCCAGTTCTCCATTGAGAAATCCTTTCCTAACATAGAGTGCACACACAACAAGCAATTCCTTCTTCCAGCATACTCAGTGGCATCCCGCCTCCTAGCATATGCTTCCTTACTTATTCTTTTTCATTTTGCCTAGGTATTCTTGCAGCTAACGGAAAATTCCCCCCTGAAATTTCCGCTCCACTCCTCTCGATTCCCCAGGGTGAGTCTAGTTCCATACTCACATTCCCACTCCTGGTGTAGCAGTTCTAAGAGTGACCCTTCACATCCCCCACTCTCACATGCATAGTTTCCTCATTCAACATGGTTGTTCCTTTCATTCATATTTTTATTCCAAGCATAATGTTTCAATTAAAGTTATCCTTCAAGTACCTATTGGTATATTCCAAGTCTTCTAATCACATTTAAACAAAACAAAAAATAACATAGTCTTTCAAAATTTATTACAAAATTGGGGAATATTACAATTATGGGACACTTGCTGCAACCACTCCTCCAATTTGGCCATTCTAGAAGCCAAAGAGGCTCCTTGTTGAGCATCCAAAAGTCATCGCTCTATGCAATCTTCCATGGACAAGCTAAACAAAGTCTTCATTTGGTATATCATGCTTAAAGTAAGTGTGTATTTGGTTTCCTAAGTTCTAGTGTAGCTCGTGTCGTCCACCACCCTCCCCCCAATTTTTCAATCAACTAATTTGTAGTTGACCTTTGTCGTGAGTTGCACAGTCTAGTTTCCATTCCATACACCTGAGCTTTGGTGCCCTGTTTTACTCATTGATCGAAATAACCTTTGGAATTCTGCATTTCCTTGAGTGTTTGAGGCGTGTGAGAACATCGAGGACTAGATGTAATCTTCCTCTGGGTAACCTTAGTGTGCACCATGGTAGATAGAGGGTCCAACGAATTCCAGATAGAGCACCACTCATGATGGAAGAAGGAATTAATCATCAATACAATTATCGTGCTACCATATCAGAGAGATCCACCTTTGTAACATCAACTAAAACCACCACCTCTGCCTATATTATATGTTTCTAAATGTTGTCTTCATCATGCTCCACTCGTACACATGGAAATGACCAAGATACGAGTGAAGAGCCATGACTACTCATGCAATAAAGGATTGAACAATCTTAAGACCAGACGGAAGAACTCTAAATCGAGCATACCAAACAACATACCTCATCATGGGGATTAAATGATTATGCAAGTCCCAAGGAACTAAGCTTAGGACACTTACAACCATGCATATTAAATTATTTATTATAAATAAATCATATTAATTTAATATTTTAATAACATTATTGATGATGATTTTTTACTGATTAGCCTCTACAGATGTAAAGAACAGATTTCCAAACGAGCTCGTGCTGCTTCCACCGTTAGGTTTCTTGGTGTAGGGCTCATGCCAGTGCCACCATGAGTGCAATTGGGGGTGGAGAGCCACCCCCCTCCTCTCCGGTCTCTGCTATCGAGGCCTTCAGAAAGCTAGTCGAGCAAGCTGGGAAGAAACCAACCATGCCTTCTATCCCGAAATTCGTTAAAAAGCTTGATGAAGTTCCTGAAATCACTTTGCCTGAAGAGTAACCCATCAAAATCGCATTAGCTCTGGTTGAAAGAGGATTGATAGGATAGTTTATGGGGATTTGGCCCTCCTTAAAAACCACTGACGACTGGATCCAACATAACTGGAGACCCCAGCTGAAGAATAGTGTGACCTTCTATGCCATTGGAAGAGGATTCTTCATATTCGAGTTCATAACCAAGGAAGATCGAGATCTGGTCTTCAGGAGTAGTCCGTACTTTATGGGGTCTCAGTGTATGTATCTCAACAGGTGGACACCTAATTTTGATCCCACGGTCAACATGCCCAAAGAATTGCCAGTATGGGTCAGGCTCCCGAACCTACCGGTTCACTGCTGGAACTTACATTCGCTACAAAAGATTGGAAATGGTCTTGGAAGATTTATTGACATAGCAGGAAACAGAGGCCAATACACCTGTGCCAGGATCTATGTAGAAGTGGATTTGGAGGCCAGCTTGCCAGAAGTGGTAAAACTCACTGTGGGGTCATGGCAGCATTATCAAAAGCTGGATTATGAGCAGCTCCAATTCAAGTGCAGAAACTGTCACGAGCACGACCACTTCCAAAGGAACTTCCCTAAGGCACAACTAGAAGACAAAGAGGATGGAGAAGGATAGAAAAAGGTCAAAAAGAGTAAGGCATCCCCAAAACAAAGTGGGAAAAAAATCACAGTAGCATCAGAGAACCCACCTCCAAACTCTAAATCCATAGGAAAGTCAAAAGATGGATCAACTTCGGGGAAAACCAATGAAACCCTAGAGGGATCAGAGAAATATGGGAATGATGGAAATGGAACTGGGGAATCAGGGAACCTGGTAGACCTGACTCCCCCAGTGGACGATTAAAAGGAAAAAGAAGCAGAGGAAGATCACATTTGTCTGGGCTCGGACTCAAGTGGGGACTTCGAGGATGGAGGAACCGAATCTGGCAGCTCCCAGGTCACCCCTATCAAGGTCACCATGGGCCGGAAGACTAAGAAGAAACAGAGAGAGGAAAAAACCTACCTTGATATTCTCCAAGGTTCCCAGAAGATACTCAAAGGAATGATAAATACTAGATCCACCATCAAGCAAGGCCAGGCTCCAAAGGGAGCCTCAAACTCCCAAGCTAGTAAGTAATGCAATACATCTCCTGGAATTGCGGAGGTCTAGGCAGTAATATGAAAGAATAAGATCTAAAAGACATTTTAAGATTGTATTCGCCTGAAATACTTCTCATCCAGGAGACAAAACTGGAGGACCTCGCTCTCCTCCAAGCAAGCAAAGCATTTTGGAAAAAAGGTCAAGGGAATGAAGTCAGCGCAAGAGGAGACTCATGAGGGTTAGCTACCTTCTGGGATAACTCCAAATACGACTTGGAAGCTGAAGAAAGTAGCACACATTGGTTATTCACCAAACTTATCCATAAAGACTCTGGTCATCATGTAAGTCTATTTTTATGTTCCTGTATCTCCAATTGAAAAAAGAATTTGTTGGGACTCCCTAAAGTCCTATCTTAGCATGCACAACCCCGTTAATATAATTATTGTAGGGGATCTTAATGTCACCCTTGTAGCAGAAGAAAAAAAGGAGGCTCATCGGTCAGAGATCAAGCTAGAGAATGGGTTGAAGATATCATTCTCGATTGGGAACTGGAGGATATCAAGCCCTCCCATGGAAAATTCACCTGGACGAACAAAAGAAGGGGCCCAGGCCATATTGCTGCTCACCTTGATAGATTCCTAGTCCAGTCCTCTTTCTTGACCTTCGATCTCATGGCCTCCTCTAAAATCCTTCCCATTTACACCTCTGATCATAAACCTATTCTTCTTAAGCTGCCCTTAGGCAAAGATTTTGGTCCCATACCTTTCAGATTCAGACCCCTCTGGATTTAGCAAGAAGGGTTCATGGATGTGGTATCCAAGGCTTGGAAATGGCAAATCCAAGGCTCCCCTTTCTATGTCTGGGAAGAAAAGATGAGGGTCCTCAAAAAAGAGCTGAAAAAATGGGCTAAATTGTTGATTTCTCCCACCTCCAAACGAAAAGAAGCACGTGATGCTCTAGAGATCCATCAGTTGATCATGGAGGATGCTAAAGTCTCTTAAGAGCTGTTACAAAAAGAAGAAAATATACAAAAATATTTCCATAGAGCATGCACGGTGGAAGAGGAGTACTGGCGGCAGAAATCCAGAAGTATGTGGCTGCAAGCAGGAGATAAGAATACCATCTATTTCCACAAGTAGGCCGAGGCCCACAAGCATTTCAAAACTGTAAATGAAATTCAGTTTCAAAGAAATTTGGTCAAAGACTTTGAAGGCATTAAGAAAGCGTCCCATTCCTATTTCAAAGACCTCTTCTCAACCCTAGAAGAGGATCTGATTGATGCAAACTGCTACCCACTTGATCTCGTCCCAAATCTAGTCCAAGAATTTGTTAACCTCCTTTTGACTGCCTTGATCGAAATGGATGAGCTTAAAAAATATTTGGATGGTTTGGGCGCTGACAAAGTCCCGAGCCCGATGGGTTCATGGCAAGGTTCTTCTCATCTTGCTGGTCCATTATCAATCCTGACCTTCTGAGAATGGTCCGGAAATCTCAAAGTAGCAGCAAGTTAGGGGGCAGTACCAATTCGGCATTCCTGGCCCTGATCCCAAAAGAAAAATGAGCCAATAACTTCAGCAGATTCAGGGCCATCTCTTTATGTAACACTGGCTATAAACTAATTACTAAAATCATTGCCAATCGGATTAATAATATTCTGCCAGCAATCATCCCTAAAAACCAAGGTGGTTTCATAAAAGGGTGGAAGATTCTAGACAATATAGTGCTTGTTCATGAAGCAATCCACTTGAGATATCAACGGAAAGAAAAAGGAATGGTAATCAAGCTCGACTTGGTGAATGCATTCAACAGGGTGAGACATGATTTTCTGTTTACAGTAATGGGAAAATTTGGGTTTTCTAAGGATTTCATAAACTGGGTTAAAGCCTGTATTGCCTCCCCTTGGATCACTCCTCTGGTCAATGGACTCTCTACAAATTTCTTCCAAGCCTCGAGAGGGTTGAGTCAAGGTTTCCCCTTGTCCCTGCTCCTCTACGCCATCCAAGCCTCAGTTCTTAGCTTCCAATTGGATCACTTCCAGTAGATCCGCTCTCTTCTTCGCCTCCAGATGGTCCCTAATGTAAAAGACATAAACCATGCCCAGTTCGCCGATGATACTCTGCTCCTTGGGGTAGAAATAATTTTCTCTACCAGCTTATTCAAAAGAGAGCTTGACATCTACAATGAGGTCTCTGGAAGCAAGATAAACTATTAGAAAAGTAATATTTACAGTTGGAACTGCTCCATAAGGGATATGACAGGTATCGCAAGGCTCTTGGGGATGGAGGGGTCTCTCTCCTGGGATTTCTTCAAATATATTGGGATTCCCATCCTCAAATTTGCCCCCAAAGTGGCCCACCGGATTCCATTGCTAGACAAGCTGAAAATCAGAATTCAAGCCTGGGAGGCAGCCTAGCTCAATTTAGAAAGTAAGGTGACTCTCTTAAAATCTGTGCTTTCTAGTATTCCGGTTTACTAGAACACCATTCTCCTCGCCCCTAAATCCTTCATCAGCAAAGTGGACGCCTTGTTGAGAAGATTTATGTGGGAAGGTGGGGAAAACAATGAAAGAAGGCTTCATTTAGTTAGCTGGGACAAAATAAAGAAGCCAATTCTGGAAGGAGGCCTCCAAGTTGAAAACATTGCTGTTCAAAACTTAGCTTTAGGATCCAAACTCCTCTGGAACTTAGTTTCTAGGCATATCAGTTGGAGTAAGAAAGTTCTTTGGAAAAAATATTTCCAAGGTCGTCGCTTAAGATGCTTGGATAAGCCCTCAAGAACTATATCCAGATCCCCAATCTTCAAGCTGTGTCTCATAGCCCTAGAGCACTTCAAATCTAGCCTCTATTGGATTTCTGGAAATGGGAAAAATATTAGATACTAGGATGATTCGATCCTTGGGGAACAACCCCTCGGACAGATGGCTGAGCTAGAAAATATAAAAAATTGGATGCAACACAAAAATCTTCATACCTTGTGGGACATTTCTGTCTGGTCCGACGATTCAAAGAAAAGTTGGGATAATTGGGACCTGGGAGAGATTCCAGACAATCTGATAGGGGAAGCCAACATCTTAAGGAAGCTCCTTCAAGGGAAATCCCCGTTAAAAGCAGTTGCAAAGGACAAAAGAGGGTGGGGTTCGACCTCCGGATCATACTCGGCAGCTGAAGGATACAAATCCATCCAGGCAATCCCCAACATCCCCCAAGATCCAGCTCAGTGGAAGTGTCTTTGGCTCTATGCTTCTATCCCCAAGATAGACTATTTCTGCTAGACCCTTGCTCACAAAAGCATCCTCACTGGTGAAAACTAAAGGAGAAGAGGAATTGAAGGGCCCTCAAGGTGTCCTCTATGTGTATTTGATGAGGAGAATGCAGATCATCTGCTTCTGCTTTGTCCCTTTGCCAGTGAAGTCTGGAAAGAATCGCTGAAAATAGACCCTGATAGATTCAACATGCTGGCAAATACCCAGGAGCTGATGAAATCATGGGCCAACATTTCGTTGTTTAGCATTGCCAAAAAGGATCTCCTCAAAGCCAGTTGGATGTGGCTCCCCAAGTTCATCTGTTGGAAACTGTGGATTGAGAGAAACAACAGGATATTCAGGGAGAAAAGTAGTACTCTGGCAAGAATAGCATCCAAAATCAAAGCTCTTCTAGGAGAGGCTCTAGAAGCCAAAGCTTCCCTCACAAATGCTTCATCTCTGTCCAGCGAGGAAGTTAAGTGGCTAGATGAGCTACTCCCGAACCATCAAGAAAGAATCAATATCCCATCTCCCACCAATGCTGACTGGAACATTCGATTGACAGAACAGGACTTCATTAAATGGAGGTTGACCCTTTAGGAACACTGCCTCTTCTTCGATGGGGCTTCGAAGGGTAATCCTGGGGTGTCCAGCAGCATTGGGGTTATCCTGGATCCTGGAGGCACCACTATTCTGAGTTTTTCCTGGGGGCTGGGTTATGATTCCAACAATAGAGTAGAGGCTCTTGCACTTTGGCAAGGGCTCAAGCTTGCCCACATCTTGAAAATTACCTCTCTGTCAGTATTTGGTGACCCTCAGATCTTAATCCGTGTTACAAACTAGAAAATAAGTACTGCTCAGGTGCATCTATCCACCATTCTCAAGAAAGCCAAAATTATGCAATCAAAGTTTCAGAAAATAAGATTCTTTCATATCCTGCGAATCTTAAACTCTAAGGCTGATCTGGAAGCCAACAAAGGCACGCTTCTGAGCAAGAGCATGCTATCAATAGATGGATCATATTCTCTGTGCAATGTCCCTTAAATCTAGAGGCCTGTCTCCAAGCCGAGTCCTCAAATACTTTAATGCCATAAAAAGATCCAATTTGCTGGGCCATTCAAGGCTCTACCCTCTTCATTCTGGCTTAGCTCTGTTTCATCAGTCTCTTTGGTCAAAATCCGAGACAGTTCAAGAGCCCAAGGTTTTCTCTAGTCGCACACCGAAGTAGAAAATCTCTCTCAAATCCAGAAGTTCTGGATTTCGCTGGATCCTCAAAGAGACCATGTTGGTTCTTAGCCCATTCGATGGCATCCTTCAAGCACGAGCTCTTGCCATTCTTCAGATGCATCGATGGTATTCGATGGGCCGGATAGACAAGGTCTCCGGTGTAGTCAAAGTGGAAATCATCAAAGGATTGTTGGGATTCAAACAATCTAGAATTGCAATCCTTGGAGCAGACGGCAAAAAAAAAAAGACGATATCCTTGGCAGTTGTCAAACAGGGAAGATGTTCCAAATGCAACTCGTCTCAGTGAACAGACACTTCAGACCCCTTTTGTCATCTAGTTAGTTTTTTCATGTAAAAGTACTCGGCAGCTGCTTTGCCGACCATTTAATCTACCTCTTACACATTATTGTCTAAAAAAAACAGTATTGATGATGATAATAATGTTTTTTTTTTAAGACTGTAACAAGGGGGAAGTTTGATTGATAACCGGTGAATAAGCCATCGGGTGCTTTTTACATTAACCAGGAGCACGGGCTCTTGAGAAGAGAGTGAACCCAAGACGCCCAACGAGGACTGAAGGAGACATAAAGCATACTTGAGGAAGAAACTATAGAAATAGAACCTGAATAACCAGACCTGAAACTAACAAAACATCAAGAGGAAGAGAGCAGGCATAACTAATTGAACTTCTCCAGTATCCTTTTTACTACTGCTTCCAGAGCTGTGATTCGATTGCCGAAGTTGCCGGTGGTGTTGGCTGCATCTTTGAACTCAGTGAAGATCACATCTTTGTAGTAGTTCAGCTCTCCTTTGGAGTCTTTGAGATCCTTCTTGAGTGTGCTCAGTTCATTGGCGAAGGATTTCCACTGGTTGTGACCTTTAGCTTCTTGATTATCTGTCTTCAGTTTTAGAGCATCCAACGATTGCTGGATGTCTTCCAGACGCTCTTCCACAGTCTGCGCATTGGTGGAGGATCCTACGGAGTCCATGGGAACGTGCTGGGGGTCACGTTGATTTGGAGGGCCTCGCGAGTCTGAGAGGATTTCAATCTTCAATCTTCAGTTAATCTTGGAACGTAGAGATGATCAGCAGGTCGCGCTTCTGGAACTGGAGAGGCCCAAATTAATAGCTGGGGTCACGGTCATGATAAGCAAATGCTGGGAATCGAGTCTGCAGAGCACTTGATGGGGAGTCTTGACTGTATCTTAGAAGATCAAGTCAAAATCCTGAGAGAATCTTACTTCAGTACTAAAGATTTACTTCAGTTTGTATCTCTGACCACTGCGATTTAGGGAATATTGCAAATGGATACTCTGTCGCTAACATCCAACACGCTTTGTTCCATCAAGGATGCTTTGTTGGCCTCCATGTCAGCCTTGCCATTGAGGCCAC
Source organism: Pseudotsuga menziesii (assembly GCA_001517045.1). NCBI lineage: Eukaryota > Viridiplantae > Streptophyta > Pinopsida > Pinales > Pinaceae > Pseudotsuga > Pseudotsuga menziesii. The sequence goes on along the minus strand of LPNX010173975.1, from coordinate 273,363 downwards.
GAAGAATATGATAAAAGCTAATTACATGGAACTTTGAGGCAACCAGTAGGATTTTTTTTATTATAGCTGCTAAGAAAATATTGGACGGCAGAGTTTTTGAAACCATGGAATTGAGGATTAGCTTGGAATCCCCAAACACCACCAACGAGTTTAAATTCCACTCATGGGCAAGCTTGAGGCCTTTCCAGAGTGCCAGCGCCTCGGCCATGTTGTTGGATTTTATGCCTAGCCCCCAGGCATAGTTGGCTAGGACCTGGATTGCCTTTGGAGGCTCCATCGAAGAATAGCGTGTTATATTTTAGAGAGGATCTCCACATTAGGAAATCATTTTCTTCAAGCCGGATTTCCCATATATCCTTTTTTGCAATGGGGATGTTGGGTGTGGGCTCCGGGAACTTAAAATGGGATTGCCATCTTCTTTCTTGAGGATCCAAATCTTTGGAGTTCTTTAGGTTGCTCTTGGCTGTCACTAACTCCCCCAGGAGGGCTTTGCAATTGATTGCAATCTTGGTGCTAGACTTTTTCTCATCCCTAAAGATTCGGTTATTGCGCTCCAGCCAGATCTTCCAGCAGATAGCTTTGGGGGCCCATATCCAAATAGATTTGAGAAGGTCTTTTTTATGAAGGTCAAATGGAGAGCTGGAGGCCCAAGTGGAAAACAGGTCGGGGATGTTGTGGGGAACATCCAGGTCTTCTATGTTAAGGAGGAGGACCTCTGACCAAACTTCTTGGGAGAAGGGGCAGTTTAGCAGGAGGTGGTCCATCGTCTCTCCTTCTGAGCAACATAGGGGACATCTGGAAGGCCCCTCCATGCCTCTAATTTTTAATTTATCCCTAGTCACGATACTTTTGTGTGCAGCAGTCCAACAAAAGAAGTCTATATTCCAAATGAAATTCCATCTGGCTGGGTTGGGGGCGACGTGTGGCAGAGAAAGGAGGGATTTGTAGCCTTCACTGGCAGAATATTTACCAGAGCGTTGGCCCCACCCTCTTTTGTCCGGCATGTTCTTTGCAGTTGGCGCTTTCCCTTGGAGGAGGTGCATTAGACTGTCCTTTTCAGCATTTAACCAATTGGGAAGATTGTCAAATTGCCAAGCCTTCCAAATGCTTCTTTCGTCTTCTTCCCAGCTAGAGATGTCCCACAGGGTGTTTAAGTTGTTGTTTTGGGCCCAGTCCATGATGTTTTTTATCCCTGTATTTTGATTTAGAGGCTGATCTCCCATGATGGCGTCCTCCCACAGATTTATTTTCTTTCCGTTTTCGGGGATCCAATAAAGATTTGGCTGGAATAAAGGCAGAGCTTTAAGGCAAAGCTTGAAGATTGGGGAGCCTGACTTGCGAAGGATTGGCTTATCCAGGCAACGCAGCCTTCCACCATTGAAGTATTTCTTTCTTAAGACTTTGCTGCACCAACTGTCTTTTCCGGCGATCAGACTCCATAGCGTTTTGGCCCCCATGGCTAGGTTTTGTTTTTCCAGGTCCCTTACCTGAAGGCCTCCTTCCTTATATGGATTTTGAATTTTGTTCCAACTTACCAGGTGGAGACGGTGGAGGTTCCCCTTGCCTCCTTCCCACAGAAACTTTTAATCATCGATTCCATTTTTTTCAGGATGGAGGCTGGCGCAAGCAGAATAGAGTTTTGGTAAACTGGAATGCTCATGAGCACCGATTTTAGCATGGTTGTTTTGCTTGCTGGATTTAACGTGTTGGCGCCCCAATTGTGGATTCGCTTCTTAATTTTATCAATGATTGGAGTCCAGTGGGTAGCCTTCGAACCTTTCTTGAAGATTGGAGCTCCAAGATAGGTGAAGGAGTCCTAGGCATGTACAACTTCCATGCCCAGCAGTCTGGCTATATCCCCAAGTTCTTTTCCTGAGCAGTTCCAGCTATAGACCTTGTTTTTTTGCGAATTGATTCTGCTTCCTGAGATCTGATTGTAGAGATTTAGCTCTTTTTTGAACTGGCTAGCCATGAAGATGCTAGCTCCACCTAGAAGGATCGTGTCATCCGCGAACTGGGCATCATTTATATTTTTCACCCTTGGTGCCAGCCGGAGTCCTGGGAGAGTATTTTCCTGGTTTCTGAAAGATAATTAGAAGCTTAGAACAGATGCTTGAATTGCATAGAGGAGTGGTGATAAGGGGCATCCTTGCCGTAGTCCTCTGGATGCTTGAAAAAAGCCAGTGGATCTGCCATTGACTAGAGGGGCAATCCAGGGAGAACTGATGCAGCCTTGTACCCATTTGATAAAGTGAGTGGAGAATCCCATTTTTCCCATGACTATGAAGAGGAAGTCGTGTCTTACCCTGTCAAAGGCGTTGGATAAATCCAGTTTTATCACCATTCCTTCATCTTTTTTCTGGTGACTAGTATGAATGGCCTCTTGAACAAGAATAACATTGTCTTGGATCTTCCTGCCTTTTATGAACCCACCTTGGTTCTCCGGGATGACTCTGGGGAGGATTTTTTTGAGTCTATTGGCAATGATTTTGGTTATAATCTTGTAGCTGAGGTTACACAGGTAGATTGGCCGAAATATGGAGAAGGAAGTGGTCCCTTTTTCTTTCGGGATTAAGGTGAGGAAGGAAGAGTTTGTGCTTCCACCTATCTTGCAGGTGGCTTGGGAATGCCTTACCATCCTTAGCAGGTCCAGTTTGATTATGTCCCAACAGCTGGTGTAAAAAATGGCTGAGAAACCATCGGGGCCAGGGGCACTATCAGGCTTCATTTTGAAAAGGGCTCTTTTTAGTTCTTTTAAGGAGATGGGAGCTGTGAGGAGGAGGTTGTCAGCCTCTTGAATTAAGGGCGGGATGAGGTCGAAGGGGTGATCCATGGGGTTTAAAGGACTGTCCTCAGGGGCAGAAAAAAGATCTTTGAAGGAGAGGAAGGCTGCTTTCTTTATTTCTTCGGGATCTTTTATCAGGGTACCTCGAAAGTTTATTTCCGTGACAGCTTTGTAACTTTTGCATGCTTCGGCTTGTCTATGGAAATAATTTGTGTTTTTATCCCCACTCTTTAGCCACAAGCTTCTGGACTTCTGGCGCCAGAATTCTTCTTCAACCCTGCAGGCTTTGAAATAAGCCTTTTGGAGCTCAACTTCTTTGGAGAGGGTCGCGCTGGACAAGGGAACTGTGTCCATCTCATGCTGGTGCTTTTCGAGGGCTTTTTGGGCTGCTATTCTGATGGAGGTGGGGGTGGATAAGAGTTTAGCCCAACTCTTTAGGTCTGCTTTGAGTCTTTTTATTTTCTGTTCCCAGGTGTAGGATGGAGACCCTGGCACCGGAAGAGACCAAGAGTTTGATACTTCTAGTTGGAAGCTATCCTGGTGCAGCCAGAGAGGACTGAAGCGGAATGGGATGGGGCCCAAAGGAGCGTCTGAGAAGGTATCTAGCAGGATCGGTCTGTGATCCGAAGTGCTGTTGGGGAGGATTTTTGAAGTGGCTAACATACCAGAGGAAAGGAAGTCCAAATGAATGAGAAACCTGTCAAGTCGAGCAGCTATGTGGCCAGGACCCATTCTCTTGTTTGACCAGGTAAACTTCCCAGAGGCTGGCTTGACATCCATCAGGTCCCAATGGAGGATAATGTCCTCTACCCATTCTCTAGCTTGGTCCCTTACTATGGAGCCCCCTTTCTTTTCTTCAGTGGAGAGCGTGACGTTGAGATCGCCTGCAATGATAATGTTTCTTGGGTTGTGCTGGCTAAGAAACACCTCAAGAGAATCCCAATAGCTACGTTTTTCAGGAAACAGATTAGGAACATATAAATTAAAGAGACTTACTTGTTGTCCCGAGTCTCGATGGAGCAGATTTGTAAAGATCCAGTGATTGCTGCGTTCTTCCTTGATCAGTTCAAATTTTTTGGAGTCCCAGAATGTTGCTATACCTCCAGAGGCGCCTTTGGAGCTAATTGCTATCCCAGGTCCTTTTTTCCAGATTGCATGTCCTACTTGATAGAGGATTGAATCCTCCATTTTTGTCTCCTGGATAAGCAGAACGTCCGGCTTGTTTATTCTGATGATGTCTTTCAGGGCTTCTTCTTTTTGGTTTGAGCCTAGACCCCTGCAGTTCCAGGAGATGTACTGCATTTAGAGTTTTTTGGAAGGGGAGGCCCCCTTGGAAGGATGGCCTTGCTTAGATCTGTTGCTAATCATATTTGGCAACGTTTTCTGAGATCCTTTGGCTACATCTCTGAATGATCTTTCTTCGTGATGCTTTTTTTTTATTTTCTTCCCCTGCTGGTCTTTAGCAGCGTTGCATGTGGGCTACTGGATTCCAAGGCGTATTCATCTGAGAAGCCACCTTGATCTGAGTCTATGTTGGTGGGATCCTCCTCTTGGCTGGAGATCTTTGAGATCTCTCCCATGGCGATGTGGGGGGGGATGATCTCGGTTAATACTGGAGTGAGATCTGGGCTTGCATGCAAAGGTACATCACCGGATCTGCTGGGATCTGCCGAATTGGGTCTGGCCTCGCTTCTTCTTCCTGCGCTGGCTTCTTCAGATGCCGAGGATTGGTTGGTGGCGTGCTCCTGGGAGGGGTTTGGTGGGGGGTTTCTTCTTTCTGGAGTATCCTCCTTACTGCTTGGGACTTGTAGATCGGATCCTTGCCTTTTTTCTTGGATTTTCGGGGCTGTTTTTGCTTTTTTAGGCCTTTGCCATCCTTCTATATCATTTCCTTGTTGATTTTTGGGGAAATTTCTTTGGAAGTGGCCATGCTCATGGCAGAGTCTGCATTTGAAGGGCAGTTGTTCATAGTCCAGCTGTTGATAGTGGTGCCAATCACCCACTGAGATCTTGATCGCTTCTGGTAGCCCGGCCTCAAGATTCACCTCAACGCAGATTCTGGCATAGGAATATTGGCCCTTGGGATCTGCTTTATCAATGTACTGGCCAAGCCCGTTACCTATTTTTTCCAGCGATTCTGAGTTCCAGCAGTGCGCTGGAAGATTAGGGAGACGGACCCATACTGGGACCTCCTTGGGGGCGTCTAGATTCGGGTTGAAGTCTGGGGTCCAGCGATTGAGGTACAGACCTTGAGAGCCCATGAAGTAAGGACCGTTTCTGAAGATGAGGTCTCGGTCGTCCTTGGAGATGAATTCAAAAACATAGAAGCCTCTTCCCACCGGGTAGCAAGTGACGCTTTGCTTCAGTTGGGGCCTCCAGTTTCTTTGTATCCAATCATCCGTTGTTCTTGTGGAGGGCCACAAGCCCATGAACTGTCCAACCAACCCACGATCCGCCAAGGCCAATGCAATCTTGATGGGTTTTTCCACTGGCAGGCTGATTTCAAGTATTGCCTCCAGTTTTTTGATGAATTTCGGGATCGGAGGAGCTGACGGCTTCTTTCCGGCAGCCGTGACAAGCCTCTTGAAGGCTTCTTCGTCAGTGAGAGGAGTGGAGGGAGGGGGATTCCCTCCCCCAGGCGTAGCCATGGGGGCTGCAGGTCAAACCGTGCAGCCCTAGCAGCTCATGCAGAAGCAAGGAGCGCGAGAACCAAAAAATTTAGCCCATGATGATAATAATGTTACAAATATATTAATTTTATAAAAAAATATATTATTATTACTTTGATAATATATATTAAATTTATAATATAAACTAATATTAAATTATTTATTATTAATAAATCATATTGATGATCTTTTAATTATTTATAGTCCAATGGGTTAACTCAAGTGGTTAATAGTTGTGAGTTGTAAGCAAAAGGTCTCGAGGTCAAATCCTAGGGTGGCTATGCATAGATATATAAGGGCCTCCCTTAATGTCTCCATCGGGTTAGAGGCCCCTTGGGAATTCTTCCTGACGACTATTTACCTATCAAATCTTAACAATGGTAGCAATCCCTCTCTAATGTTGTCAACCATATTGACTATTTTTTTAATAATTTATAAATTATTTACTGTTAATAATCAAATTAATAATATTTTAATAATTTATTAGTATTGAATTTATGATAATATATCCAATATACTTATAATCTAACTTAATAGCAAATTATTTATTATTAATTAATTATATTAACAATATCTTAATAATTTACTATTATTGAAGTTATATTGATATGATAATGATGTTACAAATCTTTAAGATTTCTTAAAGATTTTTGCTCTAACATGGGTATAATGGTTAACATCGACTAGACAAAAATCATGACTATAAAATCTAAAAAATACACTTATTTAAATTTTATTTATGATAATAGAAATCTAAAGGAAGTGTCTTCTTACAAGTATCTCAGAATTGATATTCATCACAAGCTCAATTGGAACTATATCATTGAGAAAATGATCAATAGAGGGTGGAAATTTTATTTTGGTCTTGAAAATAATTGTAAATCAACCAATCTGGTCATGTGAGATAAAAATAAGTTCCTCTTTGAAACTCTTGTCATCCTTGTTATTGTGTATAGTTGTGAAGAATGGGGGTGCAACATTTCTAGAGAATCTTGCAGGAAGATTGAGCAAATTCAGACGGGTTTATAAGTTATAACCTCAAGATTAAAAGCAATACACCTTATCCGATTATCCTCATAGAAGTGGGTCTTTCCCCCATCGAGAACATGGCTATGACTAGGTACCTGATGTACAAGCATAAGATAAATAACATGGGAAACGAGAGACTTCCTAAAATGGCTTTAAACTCAATTCAAAACCAACTACACCTCAAGCGTTGTTGGTGTAAATATACCATGGCTTGGTTAAACCACTCGGGCATTGATGAAAACGACATTTTGTAGAACATTGATAATGTCAAAACTATTATTACTTCTATGTTTAAAGAAAAAAATTGGTGTGAGGAAAACTTAGTGGTTAAGAGAAAATTAAGATGCTATAAGGAGGTCATTAATCCTAACTCGGAAGATCATAAGTATCTCTCGGTGGTAATCAGCTCACTGAAGAAAATTAATATAGCCAGGATTAGAATGAACTTTTATGAACTCCATAACAAAACAGGGCGTTGGTTTATTCCTAAAACTCCATAGGCTGAAAGGGTTTGCCCTCTATATGAGTCTATGAGTGTTGATGACGAAAATAATTTTTTCTTACAATGCCTTGCTTACACCCACATTAGATATGAGTTTCATAGTATTTGCTACAATACAAACCTTTATAACCTCCTAACTTGCCAAAAGTATGGTGAGGTTGGAAATCATTTTGGCAAGAGAACAAAATTTTAAAGTAAACCAAGTATTATCCTTCTTAAGATCCGATAGACCAAAATTTGGTATACGTTAATCATTTTCATTAATTTTATAAAATGTTATATTTTTTAATCTTAAAAAAACAAACATAATGATTGTAATATTAAATAAAAAATTATATTTAAAAACAATTTTGTAAAAAGAAAGATATTCGATTTAGTGAATCGAATATCAGACGGTGAGGAATATACATGGGTTATCAGACGTTGGCTCTATTCACGAGTAACACATGGGACGATACGTGGGAATCATGAGGTAACATGTGGTGGGGAATGATATAGAGGGGAAGGATTCGTAGGTTGATATGGGGAGGGGGATTATGTATGATGGGGGTGAGTAGGTTTATTCTAACCCCACACATATATATGACAAAATCATTTTTTTAAATATTAAAAAAAAAACCTTATATTAATTGAAGTTGATTTCATTATAAAAATAATAAAGTTTGTTAAAGTTTTTGATGATGATTTTTTATTTTTAAGTTGATTTTATTATAAAAATAATGAAGTCTGTCATGATCGTATTTTTATTTTATTTTAAAATAATGGAAAATACATAGTTTAATAAATTATGTTAAATGTAGAATGTAAAAAGTGTGTATTAAGGTTATTTTGAAAGTGTTTTTAAAAGACCACTTAAATGGTATAAAAAAATATTGATATGGGATATGATTTTGGATTAATAAAATGTAAATGAATTTGTAAAAATATCAAAGGAAAAAACGTTATATTATGCTTATTTGAGAAGCGACATAAAATGATCACTTAAATCAGATAATGGAAAAATGATATTCTCATAATAAAATATATTGATGTTGAGCATGACTTTAGATTAATAAAATGTGTACTTTGCAAAAATACTTAAACGATCTTTGGAGAATTTTTTTTTATGGCAAAATAACAACCATCAAATATTAATATAAGAAGACCCTTTTGACTTTTCTTGAAGATGAATTTAATAATTTTTGTATATATTATTAGTAGAAAGATATTTTGTGCTATTTTATAAACAAATTTTCTCTTATGAGTGTAATTGTAAAAATTTCAAAAATTAAAAAATTACTTTGATTTACATGTTTTTTTTTACAAAATCAATGTATATGTTTTTTTTAATACAAATTTTAATGTATTTTTCAAAATAATGGTTTTTAAATGTATTATTATTATTTTTGTTTATATTAATTATTAACATTCAAAATTTGTCCACTAGCCATTTTGTTAGCCTAGTCATCTGCATACACCATCATCCCACTTCATTTTCATTACATCTTGTTTATTTGACCTTGATAACACTTTATACTAGCAATTGCCCCAAGAAGGTGATCGATAGGTTGTTGTTGGAGGGTAAAACATGATGAAAAGGAGAACTAAAATTGATTTGGTGTCAACATGGTGTTGTACAATGAGAAGAATAGGAGAAATTCCAACCTAAGGATGATACTTCTTTTGGAAAAGCAAGAATGAGATCATATATGCTTTGTCTATTGTTCAGAAGGTGAATTAGTCTCTTTGTTTCTTGAATATTCAGAAAGAAGCAGAAGTATCTTCAAAAGATGAGAATGTTTTTGGATACCATAAAAATTTAAAGAAGAAATCACAAATTTGGAGGATATGTGGAAGGACGGTTCAATAAGAAAATTGAATATCCCCAGTTCTAAGCATAATATAATTAAGAAGCAAAACTTTGAAATGGTTTTTTTTTGTTTTTTTTTTTCAGTCAAGACTTGAAAATAGTCTTGTATGGCAAATGCATCACAATTTTTAGGTATATAAAAGATCAAATGTTTTTCAAAAGTCATAGAAGAATATTGGAAGGGAATTGCATCCATTTTGGGACACCAAGAAGATTGGATGGATGCAAGTATCCAAAGGTGGCTCATTTCCAATATAGAGCAAACTTATTTTTCATAGAGTGACGTTGTGTTTCCATCTTTGCTCGTGGTAATATAGTTGTTTAGTTCTTTTTCTTTCACTTGAATTAAAGAAGAGAAACTAGATTCCATATTAAGGTACATGATCTATTAAAGCTACATATGGTATGTTATGAAAAAAATCATTGCATCCAAACAACAACACTCCATTTCTCCTTAACTTATTTGTGATTTATTATATAAAGACATCATTCAATGTGTTTGGGCTCAAATATTAGTTTATATTTTAAATCTTCTTGCAAGCTCTTCATCAAACTAATTACTCTCAAAATAAGATGACCTTTCATATGAGAATCCAAATTTGTGTTAAGATCATCAACAATCACATCCCATGACACAAAAAATACCTATGTGGTTGAACCACAAAACCACAATGTTAAGTTCCTTTACATATTATAATAAGTATGCATCTAGAAAAGACAAGTTCAAATCTTCAATATATTGGGATTAGGCAAGAAAATTTACACGGGTCTTAAAATACCAAAGCTACTCAAAATATGTAATACAAACCCGTGCCCTAGGTTGAGTATGTGAAAGATTAAACACAAATATATGCTTACCCAGGAGAATATTTTACTTTATTTAGATTACCACTCAGTTTTTTCTATTGTTAACTTCACAAAGTTTAGATTCCATTTTATAAATCCAACCCTTTATACATTGCTATACCCAATCCCTTCGCTCAACTTAAATCAAGCACAAAGGTCACCAATGAATTATGTTATTTTTAGACTCAGATGACAGTCGAGGAACTTATTATATTGTAATATTTCTCATAGATTTTCAAATATGTCTAGCATATTCAATTGTTCTTTCACATTACAAGCAAAAAAAACATTTGAAAGAAAATTGCTATTCAAGTTACAAGACCTTCTTTGATAATATTGCAATGACATAATCACACAAGGTATGCGATGACGTAAAAGAGGGGAGACAACATCCCAGCATAGTTTTCAATATATTTGAGAAAAGTAGTGTTTTTAACATAATAGCAATGTACCCATAAGCCAAGATATGACCGATCTCAACCTTGATTGATAAAAGGCTATTCACACAACTCATACAAAGCAAAAGGCATCAACTACCTTAACTATCTATCACATTTGTCTCCACTGATACTAATTATGGATTGTGAACGTTGTTTACTACTTGTATTAGTCACTAAAAATGTGACACTTGAAACAATAATATCTAAACTGGATAAGGACAACTCCACAATTAGTTTTCCAAGCACCTTTCCTAATCAACTTTAGACATATTGGATGCGATATTCCTCAACAGTTGTGAATTTCACCTTTGGGTAGAGCTAATTGGTCTCCACACCACTAGGTCAAATTTTGAAATTTGTTTGATCCCCTTTCACAAAAATAAAGTGGTTGGTTGATAACATAACATTGATTGGGAATGGAACTCAACATTACACACTAGATAATTTTACAAGAGCTAAGTCACTTAGTCACTATAAGTGAATCAACGACAATAAAATATGATTCCCACATTTCCAACAAATTTTATGAATCAAAATAATCTATACTCAATGCACATAATGCAAGTAGATAGATGCATACATCTCTTCAAAAACATATTTCCATTAAGTCTGCAAATAGTAGGGGAAATAAGAAAAATATTCCAGTTCTTGACTTGCAATTTTTTTTAGCACCTCTTCCTTTGGTACATAGGTCTTCTCCAAAGTTTTTCCAATAATGTTTTCCTAGAGAGCTACAAGCTTATTAATAGAATAGTTGTTGGTAGGAAGCTTCAAAGAGAGGACCTTGTTTAGAGTTCCAGGGTCATCCATTTCCTTGATGGTAAATGTTCTGATATACTCCTTGTTTAAAAAAAAAATGCATACGCAGTTCAGGATGGATTAACAATGGTCAAAGAAGACACAATCAAATTTTTCAGCATAGAGAAATATTATAGAAAATAGTTATAAAAAACAATCTTGATAAATTTTGTTGACCATACAAAATATATGCCCCAGGAAACCACAGTAACATAGGTATGCTCTCTCTTGACATCATCATTTTAAGAGCATGATGCATAACTCCACATGCAATGTTTCAATGTTGACCATAGCCACAGGTGCATAGTAGGACTGTTACACATCCCGAACATGCAAAACTGGAACTTTAATATTGCATACTGAAAACACAAAGGAATTAGAATCATACAAAATACATAACAAGTGAAATAATACACCCTGTTATTGAAGAAATTCTAAGGAAATATACCAAGGTCAACTTCTTGATCAAGCTTATATTCCAGGGAAAATTCATGGGTAAATTGATCTTTTCTACTCCACAAGGTCTAGTTCTGGACGAATAGGTGGATAACCCTACATATTTTGGGGAAAAAAACAATACTAATGACTCATGCACATAGAAGTCATTAAAGAACAATTACAACACAAACAGGTAAGTGCATCATATTATACCTAGAAGTTGGCTTTGTAAATTGCAAGAAGTCCTTCAACAAAAAAAATGTTCTCATTTGTCAATTTCTATGTTTGGAAGAAAACCCCTAAATTGATAAAAATATCCTTCGCACAATCAAATTCCAAGTCAACACATTAGTTGAAGTATCTGTAATAAGAAATTCAAATTAGGCATAATGTATTACTGGTATGTAGGTCCTGTAATTCATCAATAGGGAAGAGAAAATACAATCGAGGCAATAATTTAAATAATCATCTTGGGAAGGAGACTCTCGAGACCCACTTGAATCACATGTAAATGACTCCCCCTGCCTGGTTGTTTTCCAAGAATTATCCCAAGCATTAGGCCGTAAGCATAATGTATCATGTAAATTGTCTCTTCATAATGATTGTGTTCCTCCATTAGTGTAAGGAATATACAAATCCTTCCAAATTCCTAAAACAATCGATCTCTGGTGCACAACTCTTGGTATCGAACTAAGTGATGACGTGGGTTTCTATGATGTGTCATAAACATGAGTCAAGCGAGGGATCGACTAAGGCTTGTTATAAGCAGTGAAATCTATTCATTTAAGAGTGACTAACTCAGTCATTGGAGGGCTGCTAGCTTTGAGAATCATTTTTGTCGCGAGGACTTGTAAGACAAGCTTAGGAACATTGAACGACAATAGAGTAGGAAACCTTAAATTCAATATTTCATCTAGAGTAGTTGTATAGTATAGATCCTTCCCAACCTTGACTATAGTTTGGAAACTTCCTCTCTCTATTTGGAGAGTTAACTCTTTCTTCAAGATAACTACAAGCTTCCAAAATAGTCTGAAGTACTGCATATGGTTCAACAAAGTGGCATATCAGATAAAGAAGCATGGAAAGGGATTTGTAAGTGTATTTCTAGTTTCCTAGTGTATTTGTACCAATTTGAAGGTTCTTAATAACTTTGAATGAAATTTGTGGAAGCAGCTAACATTCGAACCTTTTTCAAGTGTCATTAAGGACTCATTTATAGAACCAATGAAAGATAAATTGTGGCATGTATTTCGAAGTTGTGTGGAACATTCTATATGTTTTGAAATAATGTAACTACAAAGAATATTCTACTTGTATTTTATATTATTATTATTCCTCGTTCGGGAGATGTCATTGATGTAAATGGACATGTAAAATTCATGAGGTAAATCCTTCATTATAATTCGAGTCATTAGTGTTGATGTAATTGTAACTTCATAATGTACTCACTTGTATATCTTATGTATTGTACCCTGATGTTTATTCCGGGAAGTGTTTGTAATGTAATTGAGTCATGTCATGACCCAATGTTCCGATCAGGAGTTTCTATAATGTAAATAAGTCATGTCAAGTCATTGTGGGTAACCCTCCTATTGGTTAAGGGTTAAAGTCCCCGCAGTTGTGGGGCCCTAGGTTTATTAGAATATCCTAGAGAAGTCGAACCTAAGTGAGTCATTGTAAGTTGGGGCAATAGTCCCCATAGTTGTGTTAAGGATAACCCTCCTTGTTGGTCGGAGGAGGCAAAGTCCCCACAAGTTGTGGGGCACTAGGGTTATTAGACACTCCTAGAGATGTCGGCTCTAGTAAGTAATTGTTAAGTGAGACCGACATGTTGGAGTGGGTTTCAAGTGAACAAAAGAATATCAATAGAGAGTGAGCCTCTCTATTTATCACACACACACTCACTCATTGGGGCGCATGAGTGAGAGAGAAGTTGCTGGGATCAGAGAGAGAGACTACTGCTGTCTGTCACGTCCCCGACCCTCCGACCAGTGAAGAGGATGCGACTAACACCAATGCATATGGGAAAACAACCCCAAGAACATGGCCAGACATCAATGCTGAAATTAAAAACCTATCATAATGCATACACGGATACATAACCAGATGCATAATCCATCATACAAAGATGCATAATTCCTCAAATGCAAATGCATACTAATATGCATAGAACATATGAAGATACACAGTTATTCAACATTCAGCAGAAGCAACACACACATTCCAGCATTTAACATGTTCACCATAATTCATGAAACAGTAGATTAAATTGCAGAGATGAAATAGTCAGTAGTACTTATCTTTTTTGACGAGGAACTCGTCCCGCAACTAGCTACGTCGCTGCATCGTTCCACCCAACCATAGGCCAGTGTGCTCATCAATCTCTCAGCAACACTGCCACCCCCGAGCTGGGCATGATTCCTCAAGGAATAAGGGTCAACGCAGGCTTACACATAGCCAAGGTTCACAAAGTAGCAAGCCAACACAGTTGGGAATTACCAGGTCATCAAGGAGCTAGGAAAGGCTAAATACCAAGCTGGTGGCCTCAACACCAACTTCTCAAGCATACCCAACCTCTAATCCCACTCACAACAGTCCGAAGACCACCCACTGCATACCGCAGCAAAACAATCCCTTCACATCCCTGTGAAGAAAGAAAAGGTGACCGGTTGACAATCCCAACCAAACGGTGAACACGGATCAAGTCCAACCACACTCCAGAGTTGTTCTTGGCCCTAGCATGGCCAAAACAACTCAGCAGCAACAACACCCAAAACCAGGGTACTTCAGCAACCCAACCTCACAAGGAATGATGAAAACAATCCATAGTCCACAATGGATAAGAAACAGAACTCCCAGCATAGCCATGGGAAACTCGGCCAATGGATGTGGCAATCAATAGCCAACACAACAACAAACTGCCCATAGCACACAATTACTCAATGCAGTTTTTGAAGAAAACTACATAGACAGGAATGGAAAAGGACAACTCTTAGCCTGTGTGCAAAGAAGAAGACGTAGCCCAGGCAGAACATGGAAGAAACCCACACATAGTCCAAATGGAAGAAGAATCAGACTCTCAACAGCATCCCAAAAATCGTGAGAAAAATGACAGCAACCCAAAACGTGGGAGAAACCAACAACAAGCCCGAATCATGGGTTAAACCAACAGCAAGCCTGAATCACAGGTTAAACCAACAACAAGGCATAATCGTGGCTGCAAAACCACATCTATTCACATAGACAGCAGAAATCGTGCCCTTGAGGCCGCACTTCTAGCTCGTTGCATGCACAAAACCAAAGGAGAACCCCGACTGGTGCATGAGGAAAAACAGAACGTCTCTCTGCTTGAGGATCCGAATTCCCCAGACCACCATCGTGAAGGTGAAGACCAAGCGTGAGAGTGAACCGACCCTCGAGAGAATGGCCTCGTGGCGAGTGTTTCTTCTGCCTCACGCGAGTGAAGAGGAGAGTCTACTGGTGGAGTGGGCACGTGGGCAAGGACTGATAGTCATGCCACACCCACCACTACTCAGCAATAACTGCCCCCAGCTACTCAACAAGACATTAAGGTGGTTGGATGAGACAAGGAAGATGGCAAATCAAAACAAGGTGGTAACACATGGGTTTCCCCCCATAGACTAAGGTTTGACATCCCCCCCACCCTTATCCTTTGGAATCATGCCCTTTTCATTTCAACGTTGCACTGTCGTAGCTAGTTGTGGGTTTATTTCTAATTGATGTGTGTATTTACATGATGCCCAAATATAATGTGCCAAATAGCACGATATACCATCGGCAACTATCCCCATTGCCAAAACATACACAACCAAATCGATGGTGGGGATTTTTCCTTTAGCTTCGCACCATGATTAATTACAATACATACATCATGCAAATGGGGTCAAAATCGGGGTGTTACATTCCCCTCCCCCTTGGAATAACACCGTCCTCGGTGTTCCAATACATAGGAATACATATACAATACATATACAATTGCACATCAAAATTTCAAAATTTTGCAAATTTGTCCCACGTTCAATTATTTACTTTGAACGTTTAGGACCAAGCCCCTTGGCTTCCACGAACTTCTCCCGCTGGTTCTCAGCTTTTAGCTTATCCCGAAGTCTAGGAACTTTGTGGCTATTGCCCTCATCATGCTCCCTCATTGGGCAGTCCTGGCATAAATGATGTCCTCCGCATTCCCAGCATTTCACTGGCTGCTTCATCTTTACCTGCTCAATTTCCTTTGAGTCTTCATGCCTGGACCGTTTCTTATCGGTTCGCTTGGAAGATTTTCCCATCGCTGATCCACCTTCCTTTCCTTTGCCGATTGCTCCCAGAAGGCTTTTCACCTCCCTTTGCAAACCAATAGAGTCTTGCAAAATATGGTGGTTCATTTCATTCTGCCTTCTCTGTATCTTCAGCATCTCCCCAAGATTTTCTTGGGTCTTGGCAATCATTTGAAGGAGACTTCCAGCTAAGTCCAACAACTTTTGATCTGCTACCATGATCAATGTGCACCACCGAGTTTCACTTTTCTCACCTGTGAAATGCACCATTGAAATTCTATCAGACCAAGCATAGTATAGACATTAAAATCAGTCAGTTAATTACCCAATTGGCATGACAGTCCAAGCCTCATCAAGGAGACTTTCATATTTTTCATGCCTTCCCAACAGGCACACGAGCTCATTCATGTCCATTTTTGGGCAGGGAATTAACCACTCTAGCATTCACAATTTACCTTCAGCAAAAACACACATTCCATTTTCAGTCATACATGCATTCAACAATCTTTTGTTTTCACAATGCATAAATATATATGTATATATAATCAAAAGGCAAGAGAGAGCAGTAAGAGTTTTTTTTTCCTCTTTGTTTTGTTCCATCCTGGAACCCACACCACCGTCGGGAATTTTCATGCTCTCAGCCTCTTTCACTTCACCATGAATGCTGGACCAATCCCTCTTGGTCATGACACTTAGTGTCTCCGGTCCATTCTAGACCTCTAAACCATGGAGTCTCTCCACATGGTTTGTCTCGGCTGCTAGGAACTTCATGGTCTCACTAGCACCTTTTTCATTACCGCTCATTCCGAGCTTTCTAGGACAGTCACATGTCCATATGCACCCCTAGGATGCTCTCATAGTCCTCGCTCCCAGCGATACCTATATCCAAACATTGAATAAATTCACATGTTTAGTTTATTCTCATCGGTTTTATCTCTATAACAAGAGCTTAAAACATCCTAACCAATCATATACACATGTATATTCATAAGCAAAATAATCAAATACTTATCTGTATTGTGCATTTCCTCGTTGGTCCACAAGATCCTGCTTCGCTTTGCAAGCCTTGGGATCACCTATGGACTTGGATGTTAGGTCAGCACGCCGGTTGCTCCACAACATCAAATAATTAATGTCCAGCCAGTACACAATCATGTCGACTGGGCTTGGAACTTTACCATGACCATTTCTAGGTCTAGGATCTACTATGGATCCCCAGGAATATCACAGCCCAACATACACTTATACCAACACACATTTGTATCAACAATAACCCTTACTCCGCAACCCCTCACAACAACCATTTACCTTTTACCTTTAGGGTGCAACACCCAACTGCATCTATTTAGGCTGTCAACACAAGCAATATAAGCAAACTCATCAGTGTTATTGCTCTAAAATGATAATCATATTTCATATCATTCACTATCAAGTATTGAGACACCAGGAGTGCGCCCACTCCCTAGGGTGTAATCAATATTGAAAACCCTTTCATGACTCAACATTGGAAAAGTGTGCACCCTTTCCCGGTGTGTGCCATGTAGGCCCTATTCATACTCAAGCAATCGGTCATCATGGAAATAAAATCAAAACATGTTCCGCATATGGAATTTTAATAATTTGACATGCATATTCTTAGCAAGGGTCACAGAACACTTATCCATTTGCCGGCGCAGTATTCCTTCATTAAGGAGGAATGGGCGCTCCTTCTCTGAGTTAACAGTCCCTCGGTTTGCCATCCCAACTCCTTTTTATCTTTCACATCCACACATGTCTTACCGACATAATCCATACCATCTCACTCATGTTGTTTACCAAACATGTAGTGCAGATGAGACATTTCCAAAATGTCCAATGGCGTTTCACCCAAAACCCATTTCCAAGATAAGGGAAACCTTCCCATGATGTTTGGCTTTTGCAGGCCATCACACATGATCTTCCTGTAGTGTGTACCCCTAGCACATTCATCAAATAGCCAAACAGTCAATCATTATCTGATAATACAATCCAAATTGATTGTTCCATAACCAAGCAATGATATTAGTAATCAAATTCAATAGGAATTTGCAATTCTATCTACTACAGAAATTAGTTTGCTTAGCAATGAGGTGATCCTCATTTGTGGGTCTCTTGTAAGTAGCACTACTATTCCCATTATAATTTTATGCTTCTAGCATAGTATGAATACCCACTTACAATGCGTCCTCCTGACACAATCTTATGCAAGCCAATAGTGATTAGTACTCGTCAGCAATTTCTTAAATCCGAAATTCACCATTCAAATTTAACAACACATTATGCATACCAACTATTTTCACAACCATGAGACTCTTCTCATAAGGTTTGGCTCTTTCACATGGTAGATTCCAGCATTTGTCATGGTCTTACTCTCGTTTCCATGCTCTAAATAATCTACCTGAAACCTAAGCTTCAATCAACCAACCACTTGGTAAGTCTAGATGCATATAACCTTCTCATTGCTGCAACCATCACTAAAGCATTTTCAGAATTTATAAAATTCAAATACTTCCAGCTGTTAATCACATCAATATTACCAAAAT
>LPNX010173975.1:237119-254432 GCA_001517045.1 Pseudotsuga menziesii | reverse complement strand
TTCCTCCTTGCATGGAACTCCTCTTCCACACAACAACTGGTTTGACTTCATGGTCTTTGCTACCTCTGGGCATGCAATTTTCTAGATTTGTCCATTTGATAGCAGCGGCCATCATTAGCACTTTGCTGCTCCATGCTCAGATTCTGGTGACTTTCCCTTGTTCCCTACTGGATAATCTTTCCAATGCATATCCGCATGCTTCATTCCGACCTCGGGTGTGAAAACCACACCACTTATAAAAATGAATATTTTCACCAAATCTCAACATTTTTACACACAACTATATTTTGGTCGGGGTGCCAACTTCAGCCAGCTGAAAATCCACTGAAAGACAGCTGAAAATCCCACTGAAAACAGTCAAAATCTGCTAGAAAATCCCACTTGAAAAACTCAAAATTTTCTCTGCAGAATTGGCTCTTATTTCGACTATCAGTCCGACGTTTCGGCGGTCAAAACCACTAGCTTTTCCACTGTTCATCGGTGATTCGAACCATAATCCCTTCCGCTGCGTCGGCGACCAGAACCACTATCCATCGGATGGATAGTTCCTTAGACATCCGTAACATCGGGCAGTAAACCGACTATGGTTTCCGCGGCCAAACAACTCATCGGCGGTTGAAACAACTAATTTATTCCGACGTTTCTGGCCGATCCTCCTCTAGCCTTCGATGTATCAGCGGACTGATCCTCTAATTTTCTCCGACGTGTCGGCGGTCTGATCCTCTAAAGTTTTTCGACGTTTTTTATACTTAGAAAAATTTTTGGAAATTTTTCTTCTTCTTTCCGCTGCCACATTGGCTATTCAAACAGCTATCCTTCCCCGACATTTCGGCTATCTTCAAAAGATCTCTGCCGAAACTGCGGCTCCGCCTTCAACTAATTTTCACCAAAAATTTCACTTCTCTTCCGCCGCTGCATCGACAACCTCATCCTCCATTTTTCTCCGATACTTGCTGCCGCATCGGCTGCTCAAACAACTAACTTTTGCCAATGGTTTCCATACTTAGACGAATTTTCAACTTTTCAAAATTTTCTCTTTCTACTTTCTTCCGTTGACGGCATCGGAAGTCCTTTCGGCTAACTGAGCCGACGTATCGGCTGCTCAAATAGCTAATGTATTCCGATGATCTCAACACTTAGAAAATTTTTGAATTTTACTTTTTGTCTTCCCTTTCACCGCTTGATCGGCTCCATTCTCTTCTTTTCGTCGGCGAATTAGTTCCATCCACAGCCGCAACGTCGAAACATGATCTTCGATCTTCTTCCAATCGGCGGCTCAATCTGCTAAAGCATGACTTGATCGGCATCGGCAGTCTTTTCTCATCGGAAGTCTAGTGCTCTAGACTTCCGCAACCGCGAGCGCATGAACAACTATCTTCTTCCGATAGCCAATGATTTCTATACTTAGAAAAAAATTTAAACTTTCTTCATGGCGTCAGCGGTCGGAGGCCTTACCCGTCGGATGTGTAGTTGTTTAGCCATCCGCAACGGCGGGCACTCGAACAACTTTCTGCTTCCGTCAGACGTTAAATCACTTATAAAATTGCCGCGATTTTCCTTCCAAGTGTTCCCGTCGGGCGTGCTTCCGTATAGCTCTCTGCTACATCAGAAGTCCGTACCACTAAGTGTTCCGATGAACCGACTATCCAAAAACTTAGGCAAATTCGTGGGAGTTTTCTGTCATCCATTTCTGATCTCTACTGGGTAGAAAGAAATCCTGCCTCTGTCACTACATCTTGGTGGTCCATTCAAGCCCATGCTGCAACATGAGCTCTGATACCACGCTGTCACATCCCCAACCCTCTGACCAGCGAAGAGGACGCGACTAACACCAATGCATACGGGCAAACAGCCCCAAGAACATGGACAGACATCAATGCTGAAATTAAAAACTTATCATAATGCATACAAGGATACATAACCAGATGCATAATCCATCATACAAAGATGCATAATTCCTCAAATGCAAATGCATACTAAGATGCATAGAACATACAAAGATACACAGTTATTCAACATTCAGTGGAAGTAACACACACATTCCAACATTTAACATGTTCACCATAATTCATGAAACAGTAGATCAAATTGCAGAGATGAAATAGTCAGTAGTACTTATCTTTTTTGACGAGGAACTCGCCCCGCAACTAGCTACGTCGCTGCATCGTTCCACCCAACCATAGGCCAGTGTGCTCATCAATCTCTCAGCAACACTGCCACCCCCGAGCTGGGCATGATTCCTCAAGGAATAAGGGTCAACGCAGGCTTACACATAGCCAAGGTTCACAAAGCAGCAAGCCAACACAGTTGGGAATTACCAGGTCATCAAGGAGCTAGGAAAGGCTAAATGCCAAGATGGCGGCCTCAACACCAACTTCTCAAGCATACCCAGCCTCTAATCCCACTCGCAACAGTCCAAAGACCACCCACTGCATACCGCAGCAAAACAATCCCTTCACAGCCCTGTGAAGAAAGCAAAGACGACCGGTTGACAATTCCAACCAAATGGTGAACATGGCTCAAGTCCAACCACACTCCAGAGTTGTTCTTGGCCCTAGCGTGGCCAAAACAACTCAGCAGCAACAACACCCAAAACCAGGGTACTTCAGCAACCCAACCTCACAAGGAATGATGACAACAATGCACAGTCCACAATGGATAAGAAACATAACTCCCAACATAGCCATGGGAAAATTAGCCAACGAATGTGGCAATCAACAACCAACCCAACAACCAACCACCCATAACACACAATTACTTAATGCAGTCGCTGAAGAAAACTACACAGACAGGAATGGAAAAGGACAACACTCAGCCTGTGCGCAAAGAAGAAGATGCAGCCCAGGCAGAACATGGAAGAAACCCACACACAGTCCGAATGGAAGAAGAATCGGACTCTCAACAGCATCCCAAAAATCGTGAGAAAAACGACAGCAACCCAAAATGTGGGTGAAACCAATAGCAAGACCGAATCATGGGTTAAACCAACAGCAAGCCCGAATCACGGGTTAAACCAACAACAAGGCAGAATCGTGGCTGAAAAACCACAGCTATTCACATAGACAGCAGAAATCGTGCCCTTGAGGCCGCACTTCCAGCTCGCTGCATGCACAAAACCAAAGGAGAACCCCGACTGGTGCGTGAGGAAAAATAGAACGTCTCTCTGCGTGAGGATCCGAATTCCCCAGACCACCATCATGAAAGTGAAGACCAGGCGTGAGAGTGAACCGACCCTCGAGAGAATGGCCTCATGGAGAGTGTTTCTCCTGCCCCACGTGAGTGAAGAGAAGAGTCTGCTGGTGGAGTGGGCACGCAGGAAAGGACTGATAGTCCTACCACACCCACCACTACTCAGCAATACCTGCCCCCAGCTACTCAACAAGACATTAAGGTGGTTGGATGAGACAAGGAAGATGGCAAATCAAAACAAGGTGGTAACACATGGGTTTCCCCCCATAGACTAAGGTTTGACATCCCCCCCACCCTTATCCTTTGGAATCATGCCCTTTTCATTTCAACGTTGGACTGTCGTAGCTGGTTGTGGGTTTATTTTTAATTGATGTGTGTATTTACATGATACCCAACTATAATGTGCCAAATAGCATGATATACCATCGGCAACTATCCCCATTGCTAAAACATACACAACCAAATCAATGGTGGGGATTTTGCCTTTAGCTCCTCACCATGATTAATTACAATATATACATCATGCAAACGGGGTCAAAACCGGGGTGTTACACTGTCGAGAGATCATCTTTGTGTTTTTGGGTTTTACTTTTGGTGCTGATTCTATCTCTGAGGAAGTTGCTAGGTTTTCTCCTTTATCATTTCCCCAAGGAAAATTCTTTGTGTCTCTTGTCTCTTGTGTTTATTGTTGTGCATGTTATTCTTTCAGTTAAAGATCCTAAGATTATAATGCTATCTTGAATGATAAAAATCTAACAATTAGTACCCAAAAGAGTTTTATATAAATCATATTTTGAATCTTCCTAGGTAGGTCAGCCCTAATTATAGAACCTGGAAAATCTAGTTAGGTAATTCACTCACTTACTTGTTGAGTATAAATAGGTGAGGTGCATCCCTCATTTGTACACAATCCTTAATCAAGAAAGTTTTCTCCTACTTGAGAGAGAGGTTTTCTCCAGTCGAGAAGAAGACTATTTTGAGTTATAGAAGATAGAGAAGACATATTATTGTTTGGGATTCATCTTATGTTGGTTTGCAATTATACCTAGTGACTAAATATATACTAAATACGTTGTGGGGTATTCTCCTTTGTGGTTTCCCCAAGGAAAAATATTTGTGTTCTCTTGTCATGTCGTGATTGTCTTTCTTTCAATTATCCTATTGCATATGGTTATGATGTTATGATACTAAAATTTTAAATATCAATTATAACCATAAAAATTATAATATTAGAGACACCATGAAAGAAGTCTTTGTGCAGCTAAAGCACTGCTAGAACTGCAGCTACTGAAGATTAGGGTTTCATGCTTAAAAACAATAGAAGAAAAAATATAGTCATCTTGTAATTTTTTATATAAATAGAGTTTGGAGAAGCATAGGGAGCTGAAAATTATACATCCCTAAGATGTATTGATGTACATTTTGTACAAATTTCAACCTTAAATTAGCTGTAATTTAGGCGATATGATCCCTCCAAATCGGGGTTCCAACCTCTTCTAGAATTCATCCATAAACACGTGACATAAGGAGAACTGCTATATCCTAGGATAGGAAGATCCAAATCAGATTTCATAAGATTTTTCATATATGGAACCTAGTTTAGATTATGTGGCGCAAATTTCATGCCCCAAAGTTGAAACAGTGACATGTGTCAGTCCATACAAGTTGTCTATACTGAACTAGTCCTAAAACATGTTACCTTGGGAAACTTAGCATAAATTCCACTTGGGGAATCCAATCCTGATATAACATGTGGGGTTGGAAATATGACAGATCGAGCTATCTCAAGATGAATTTTTAGACGTTGAGGAGCAGGAATTTTGGATATAAAGCAGAATCAATATCAGACGATTATGCAGAAAAAATTGGAGAAACTAAGGCTTCTTGTTCTAGGAACTTCCCTTGACCGATCAATTGAAAAAGGATGACCATAAATTATACCTAGGAGGGAGCATATATATATGGAAGTAGAAATCAATTCCGATAATTTTAATTTTTGTCTCTATCACTGCTGCCGGGAAAACTAGGGTATCCTTTATTTCATAGTTATGTCTATGAATTTGGGAAAAGGAGTACAATTATCAAATCTCCTTGGGGAGGTGCATCTCTCTATCCAATTAGTTTTGAAAGATTCTAAAATGTGAAAATAGGGATTTCTCTATCAAACCCTAGGTCAACCAGAAGCAGTTTTCCATAAAATCATTGAAGCAAAGATCCAGTTGAAGAAATCTCATTGGTAAGTTCTATCCTCTCTTATTATACTTAAGTTTCTCATTTTTACCATGATGACAATCCATATACCAAGATTAAGGACAAGTTTTAAGTAGCCAAGAACTTTTGGTCATGGAAGTATAGAGTGTTTCTCATACAAAATAGCATGGATGAGAACACCATGTCAAAGGCAAATTTGTAGATCCAGAGGGGGATGGGGACAAATCCAAGCATAAGAAGGACTCTGTCAAATTCAAGAGGATTCTTTCCATATCCATTATATATCACATGGGTGAAGATGATAATTAAGCCCTAATAGTTCATGCCAAGAAGGGAAAGACAAAAAAGGAAGAACATTATCACAAGAAGCACCAAAAATTCAAGAAGAAGGACTCCTCACAGTTTAGATGTTTCACTTGTGATGAAAAAGGACAGTTTGCAAGAGATTGTTCCAAAGGAAAAAACCATGCAAAGAAAGGAAAGAATAAGAGATATCATGCTTATGCCACTGAATATGATGAAATAGCTAAGAAGATATACTTTGATCCAAAAGGATTCACCTCAGAAGGTGAATCTCGGGATGACTTCCAGTATTACATTAAAGGGGTAGGAGAAGCTCCTACAATTTGGACTCCAAAGACACAAACATATGAAGAATTGTACATACATGAATCCCAAGAGATATTCTCCAAACTACAAGATCCAAGAGGATCCAGTGCATCTAGAATATACAAAGATTAACATGTTTCAAATTCCAGAAGGTCGGAAATTGAAGAATATCAAAATTTAGAACTGGAAAGGAAGCAAAGATCTAGGGGAAGTCTACGCTACAAACAATCAAAGCTAAGTATTTTAATTGTTATTTGAATTATTTCTTAAAGGGTTTAAATGATGCTGCTTAGTTGTGTACACATTTATGTTTCCATATCATGTATGTTATAGTGTTTTCATACTACTAATATGCATGTGATGGGTAAGTGGCCTATGGTACCACACAACACTGCATTGTTTCTCACCTACAATGAAACCTCTTTTTCGACATATTGAGCGAAGTGCACGCTCTTAATTATGTTATGGTAGAGATGGAAGGAATCTAGAAAATTACCATATGTATGTAGGAATTAGATGAATGTTGTGTTGAAGCATTGGCTAAGATGGTTACATGATCATGTGACCTATGACTTTGTCATGTTTTTTGGAAACCATGAAGTGAATCTAATCATGAAACTAATTTTTTTTGTAGGAAGGATCGTGGACAATCACCTACAAGACAAGAATGACGAAACTTGTTCCAAAGAACAAGTGATGATGGCTCAGCTATGACATTCAAGAATACCTACAAAATATAACATACTACGTATGTACAAAGAGAAGTTTCTCTCAAGATATATACAGTCGACTATGATGAGACATTGCTATAGTGACCAAAGACACTTGATAGTGTAATCAAAGTAGAAGTGTATATTGAGAAAACCGTAGGATTCAAGACTACCTAAATAGAGAACCACATGTGTAGATTGAAGAAGGATTTGTTTGGGCTTAGAAGAAACCCATGACATACAATTACATCATGATATTAAGGACCACCTAGAGTGATGAGATATCGAGCTTTGTGATAAGGTTGAAGATGAGAAACTCATTGATGGGTTCAAGAGGAACCAACAAAAGAATTCGAGATCTTGGTATTTAGTGACCTTGTAAGATGACATAGATGGATACACAGAAGATAAAAACAAAGAATGCTACTAGTCACTCCAGTTTTGAATGATTCAATGCAAAGAATACAAGATGTAGAGGAAGGATAGTGCTCAGTTGTAGGAGGGATCAGGAAAGCTCCGCTTCAAGGGGAGAGACTATAGCACAGATTGCAGAGATAGATTGAGAGACATCCATGGAAAAGGTTTTTTTCCCTGGAATTTTATGGATATACTTAAAGTGATATTTGATGTCTCCCCTCACGAAGAGGAAGCATATGTAGTGAAGTTTGAGATAGGTACCAAGGACATGGTACGACAGGATAGATTATTTGTTCCTGACAGATGATGAGAAGCTTATAAGAAGAAATGAAGAAGAGGTCTGTTGCAAAATTTGAGTTGAAATACCTTGGCTTGATGCACTATTTTCTAGGTCTTGAAGTATGGCAAAGCCCAAAGAAATAATCCTTAACCAAGGGAGGTATGCAATAGAAATATTGAAAAAATTTGATATGTTGGAATGTAACTCCATGGCCACTCCCATGGAAAAAAAATTGAAGTTGTTGGTTGATGCTTCATCAAAGTTAGTGGATATGACACTATATTGACAGATTATTAGTTCATTGATATATCTAATAAATAATCATCTAGATATATGCTTTGTTGTGAACACCTTAAGTCAGTATCTAGTTGAGCCCAAACATGTTCACCTTGTAGCTGCAAATCATGTGATGAGGTACCTTAAAAGGTATGATAGACTATGGTCTCAATTATACTAGAGATCATGACTTCAAAATGCATGAGTATCCAGATTTAGATTGGGAAGGAAGTGTATCAAATAGAAAGAGCACTTTAGGTGGATGTTTCAGTTTGGGATCAACCATGATCTCATGGCTAATTAAGAAGCATTCTAGTGTTGCTCTTAGAAATGTAGAAGCATAATATATTGTAGCTTGTTCTGATAGTGGTGAAGCCATATGGCTTTGGAAGTTTTTATCAGGTCTATTTGATCTAGAGGTGGATGCCACCGTGATTCTATGTAATAACCAAAGCTGCATGAAGATGCCAAAGAACCCTTTGTTCCATGATAAGATGAAGAACATAGAAATCCAATATTTCTACATTCGTGACATGGTGCAGAAGGGATTTATAAAGATCTAATATGTGAGCACATATGAGCAAGTTGCATATGTGTTGACTAAGCCTCTATCTCATGAGAGGTTTGAGTACTTCCGAGACAGGCTTGGTGTTTTCCTTAAGGACTTCCCTCAAAAGGGAAAGTAGTACTGATGATACTATAGTATCCTAATCACAACATGTAGCTGAGTTCGAATTGATAATCCTTAGACTTATTCTTGTAATTTCGAAAGGAAGGATAGTATTAAATATTGATCTTTAGACATGATCCTGTAATTCCAGAAGGAAGGATCATCTAATATTTTAGTTGATGGACTTAATCCCATAATTTCGAAAGGAAGGATCATCCTATGCATGTATGTGTATACTGTGATCAGTATAGGTGGCTCGGTAAAGACTTAATCCCATAATCCCTAAAGGGAGGATCGTCTAAGTACCACAGATGTGTTTCACTTAATCTCGTAATTCCAAAATGAAGGAGTGTCCATGATCTCGTACTTCCAAAACGAAGGATCATTTGTGTTTTCCATGATCCCATAATTCCAAAAGGAAGGATCACCTATGTTGGACTTGATCTCGTAATTTTGAAAGGAAGGATTATGCTGGTTATTGATGCACTCGTCTCATTCGGTTTCCATAGATGATGTTGCTCCAGCATTGAGATGTTAATGATGTTGTTGTTATACTTGTCACATGTAGTTGTTGAATTTATTCCATATTTATGTTGATGATCTAGCCTCGTGTTGTCATTGTTTTTAATATTATTCCATCTTTATGCTGATGAGCCAGCCTTGTGCTATTGCTATTGTTGACGTATTGGTTTTTATATACTGATGTGATGATGATACTTCAACTCTGTACTAAATATGTTGGTGATGATACTTCATATTTGTACTGAAGATGTTGATGATAATAATTCAGCTTTGTAATGAAGATGTTGATGATTATGTTAATAATCCAACGGTTATACAAAACCTAAGAACATTTAGCATCATAACATCATAACCATATAAAAAGGGGTAACTGAAAGAAAGACAAGCACAACCATGAAAAAGAAAACATAGATTTATCCTGGGAAACCACCATGGGGGAGAAAACCAAACAAAACTTCCTCAATATAGACTTCAACCAAGTACAGTGTAAGACCCAAAGAATAAGAATTATAAGACCTCAAGAATAATAATGGATTGCTTCCTCTCTCCCAGATGGACTGCTTCTTCTCTCTCTAGCGCAAGTGTTTGAGTGTTCTTCTTGTCCAAATGAGGGAGGCGCCTATCCTATTTTTACATATTAGTTGAAATTCCTAATAACCCAACTAGGATGACTTCTCCTTGCTCCCAAGGTCGAATTTCCTTCGGTTACTCAAAAATACATTTTAATAATACTTTTGTGGGTACTACTAACCCGACCTAGAACTATGATTTTACCTCAATACTTTGCATGACCAATTACATCAATTAAATCCCTAATCAGAGGAACAACATCTATGAAAGGGGTGATAACAATATATACAAAATAGAATATCTTTTGCAATTACATTTCTTTAACACTCCCTCTTAACAAGGCATGTATTCTACAACAATACATCTGTACAACATACTGGTGAATCTATATGTCATAGGAATTTTTAACAACTACATCAATATCATCCTCATCCATGGAACACCATCATCATGGAAATCTCTATCATCTGGTATTGTCTCAAGCATTGACATCATCTTGGACATCATCTATGGAATCATCTCGACCATCATCATATCTGACATCATCTTGAGCATAATCATCTTTGGAATCAACATCTCTGGCATCATATCAAGCATCATCATCTCTGGAATCGTCTTGAGCATCATCTTCACCCCAAGAATCATCTATTTGAGAATCAACATCACATCGAGCATCATCTATGGTGTCATCTCGAGCCTCATCATCTATGGTACTGAATGCATGAAATCATCTGCAAGTGAATGCATGACCACTCTCCATAACAGAGTACTATCATCCATAGGACCATCCTCAGCTAATAAGTGCTAGGACCAATTTCATCAGGAGAGTGTTCTTGTCTGTAGGACCATCCTCAGAGAGGATACCGTCGTCTCCAACTGAATGCATATGTTTTCCACAACTAAATGGAGGACCACTCAACTTATGAGAGTACTATCATCCGTAGTACCATCCTCAACCAGTAAGTGCTAAGACCACTTTCAACAAGAGAGTGTTCTTGTCCGCAAAACTATCCTCAAAGAGGATACTATTGTGTGAAACTCAATGTATATATTGTTCGCAACTAAATGTAGGACCAATCAACATATGAGAGTATTATTGTCCGTAAGACCATTCTTAGTCGATAAGTGCTAGGACAAATCTAAACAAGAGAGTGATATTTTACATAAGACCATTCTACAAGTGAATGTAGGATCACTCTCCAGAAGAGAGTACTATCTTCTGCAGGACCATCCTCGGCCAATAAGAGCTAGTACCACTCTCAACAAGAGAGTGTTCTTGTGTGCAAGACCATCCTACAAATGAATGCAGTATCGCTCTCCATAAGAGAGTACTATCGTCTGCAGGACCATCCTTAATCGTTAATGGCTAGGATAAATCTCAACAAGAGAGTGTTCTTTTCTGCAAGACCATCCTATAAATGAATGTAGGATCACTCTCCATAAGAGAGTACTATCATTTTCAGGACCATCCTTAGCTGGTAAGGGCCAGGACCACTCTCAAAAGAGAGTGTTCTTGTCCTTAAAACCACATCTCATTGGGATCTTCCTATTTTAAGATACAACCAACCTTCCTTGGATCTTCCTTTTGAGGATTCCACCAATCATGTTGGGATCTACCCTTAGTGATACGACCAGTCATACTAGGATCCACCCTTGGTGATGTCACCAACCATATTGGGATATTGCCAGGAATATATGACCAGGCTCTCTATACATTAACTAGACCACTGGGGCTCATCATTCTTTTCTTGTACATCCAACATACTGGAAAAATTGACTGGCCTTATCTATACTGGAATACCATTACTATAAATCCCTCTTTCCAGGGAGGTCATTTATAACTACACCAAGCTTGTCTCGAAAGTGTTCAAAAATTACATGATACATAGGCTTATTAAACACGTCAACAACTTGTTCATCTATAGGAACATACTAGAGATTCATGGATCCTCTATACACCATATCCTGGACTTTATGAAACATCGGGTTCTATGTTAGCTTGATGCAACTCTAGTTGTCACAATAAATAAATGTTTCATCTATCTTGATAGTCCTTTCAATAGTATGCTAAGCCATAATTCTTCGCTACATGTTGAACATGCTGCAATGTACTCAGCCTCTTTCTTCTAATCCATGAGATCACTCCTAATCCCAAACATCCTAGAGTGCTATTTCTGTCTTAAACACTTCCTCTTTGCATCTACAATGAGTTCGTCCTATCAAGTCATCGACATATACAAGTCTTCCACATTTAAAATTAAAGTAAAGGTTAGAACCCACTTTACTCTTGGTAAAGCATTAGTCCATCAGGAAGTTTTCTATCTTGTTGTACCATGTCGAACTCAAAGATGTTCTGCAGGCACTCCCTCTGAAGAGGATCATCATCCTACCTTTTCATTTGTATTGTATGTATTGAAACACTCCATAATAGAGTGATAGGTATCATCTGGTGCTACTGATATTATATGTATACATCTGAGGTCACTGGATACCAAGATCCTTTATCTTGAACTTTGTTGAAAATTTCCTCTTGCACCCATCTTTGAGATTTTTGTCCTCTATAGAATTCCGTATTCAACCTTGTATAAAAGGTTAATATCTTCATCACTCTAGGCCATCTTCAACATCCTCATGTCCTTATCAATGGGTTCCTTTTGAGCTCGTACAAATCCTTTTGTGCATATGTGGTTCTTTGATCGATATACACTTATACTTCACTGGAGAAGTGTGTTTGGTTAATGTAGTATGTGATGCCATAGTTTACTCCCTCTTTCTAAGAGAAAGCACAAACCTTGCTTTGTATCCCTCGATGCTTTCATTTGTTTTATACTTGATCTTGTAGATCCACATGGAATACACTATAGACTTCCCTTTAGGTCTCAAAACCGCATCCTAAACATCATTCCCCATGATCAAGTGGTACTCTTTGATCATAGCTTCTTCCATTTCTCCTTGGCTATTCCTTCATCGCTGGAAGGGTCTACATCAATGATGTCACTCAACTGTGCCATATAAATAGAGTGTATCCAAGGGCTCTGTTAGCACCTGTATTGAACAAAAGCAATATAAGATCATGGGGGGGGGGGATAAGATTGTGCTGTTTAAATACTTTGGTTTAAAGATACGATACAAAGGTGACGTGATGGTCTAAAAGAGCAGCCAAGTTAACAAAAATCCTAGGCTGTGATCGAAAGAAGGAGCCAATCCATGGCTAATACTCCCTCCGCCTTTCAAAACATGCGAGGAAGATAGCAGAAGTTCGGGCCTTTAGCCGCCTGCACAAATCAAGGGTTACAAATTGATTCGGGGATGATCTGCGGTTCATAACCGATCCACCGGGAGAAAGTACAAGTTAGTTAAAGAAATGGGAGTTGGCGGAATCACATATATTCCTCTCGATCCGATGGTGGAGGGACGGAATCGGATCACATCGGCGGTTGGGATTGATTTCGCAGCCGAAACCTGCGCGGCAGATAAACACCAGAGCTTCCAGCGGAAGGGATGCGTGGAGGTAAATCCGACGGCCGAGGATTAAAGACAGTGTGGATCGACGGCTATTTTGGTTTCCGGGAGATGAACATGCACGCGGGATAACCTTTGAGCCACCCGGCGGAACTCATTATATGCTACTCGATCCAACGGTTGGAGATCGGAGGGTAATAGATCAACGGCTAACAATGATCCCGGGGGTCGAACTAGCACGGAGGATAATCCTAGAGTGCCCAGCAGAATTGGGTACGTGACTGAAGATCCGACGGTGCGTAGCTGAAGAGATATCGCATCAACGGTTGGGAGCAATTCCGCTGATTAAATTTGCTCGACGGATAAAGCGAAGGAGCCCAGCGGAATTGGATGGGCGCCACATGATCCAACGGCCCGCCTGTAAAGGAAGATCAGATCGACGGCTGTAGATGTTTTCGGGACCCAGAGTTGCACAGTAGATAAAGTCAGATGGCTCGACGGAAAAGCACATGTGGTGTACGATCCGAAGGCCAGGAATTTGCACAGAAGAGATCAACGGTCGGAAATGAACCCGGAGGAGAAAGATGCACGGCTGTTAGAGATAAGTAGCGGTTGCGGAAATGAATGCTTCCCATGTGTCTAATCGGGGGTGTCCTATAAAGGCAAAATTGACCTCTCCAGCGATTATTTTACTGCTTGGGACCCGACGAAAAGGACCTGTCGATTTGGGTGCTTCCAGTTGTCAGCACCAGGCGCATTCCGAACACACGCCTCCACAGTGAGCCAGGTAGGACCTTAATCCTGTAATTTCTTCGCTCAATTATCATTATAAATTAAGAAATGGATCAACAGGGTGAAGCCTCTATGTCTGGTTGGGTCCCAGATGAAAGAGAAGAATTCTTGGTAGATAGACACAGGGGTGTCTGCGATCCTTTCTTGTCTACAGGAAGTGTGTCAGGCAGCAAAGAGAGACTGTGGTCTTGTTTCTCGCAAGGGAATGACGTTCTGAATGTATGCAAGTCCTTTTTGTACTTTTTTGCCCTGGAGCAAACCCTCCACTTCCCTGAATTTGCCAAATGGTGCGCAGTAAATTATTCTCCCTCTCAGAGAGTCATTGTGAGTCAGTCCGCGTCGAAGATACTGTGTAAAATTGATGCTTCGGCCATTAGGGGAAATCTTAGTTTGCCCGAAAGTTACCCTGTGAACCATGAGTCTGTAAATGAGTCTGTCCTTGCTGATTTTTTTAAAAGTTGCAACGATGACGCTCGCTCTCAATTCCTGTCAAGTATCCTAAGGGAAGGTCAATCCCTTGAAGGCCTTACCCTGCCCTACCCCTTGCACATTTTTAGAACTGAAGTGCAGTTGGTAATGTCTTTGGTTTGTCAAGTTTTAGGTCTAGATGACGACTGTCATATAGGTGATGTTATCCTTGGTTTCCTGCTAAAAGTAAATTCTTTAAGTCCCGAGTCCCAGTCAGTTCCTGTGCTTAATTTAGACGAATATCTGGCCGAAGCGATCCACCTCCAGTTGACTGAATTTCCCAAGGTCCAGTTTTTTAGGTTTCAACCACACCTGCTTAACATGTTAGTATGTTCTAATGTTACAGAATTGAAGTTCATAAGTACTCTATCCTCTTCTGATTTGCCAAAGCAAATCAACCTGATTGAATTTGCCAATTCGATCATGTCCGAAATATACAGGATGCTGTTTGATCAAGAGTTGCCCCGGGTCCTTGATGAAATGAAATGTTTGATGCAGTCTTCACCCGAGGGGCGGGTGGGAGACTGGTTTCTGTACAGAGATTATACTGTTTTGAGAGTGTATGGCTTTACAGGTCAGCCTTATAGGTTGCCTTCCTTTTTGACCCCAAGAATTTTTTCTCTAGAGTTTATGAGGCAAAGGTTGTTATCAGAGGAGGAGCATTTTAGTGCTTTCAGAAAATCTTTGAATATTAAATTTCCATTTAAAGTCGGCCCTTTCATTTTTAAAAGCAAAGCTACCCTGGCATGTATAGAGAGATTGATGGAGAATATGGAGTTCGTAAAGGATGTAAATATGAACTATGACCCCCACCAGGTGATATCATTGAGAAAGCAAGCAAACAAAAACAAACCATTTGAGCATCAAGCTGTTGAAGGGTTAGCTGAAATGGCTAATTTGCTGTAGTTCACTGACGAGTCCAAAACTGAGACAGAGACACATTCCGCATCTCGTTCAGAGACCCAAATCACAGAGGGTGTCAGTGTTGTGGTCAAGAGGAGTTTGGCAGAGGCTGAGAATATGGAAGTGGACGAAGAGACATCCCGTAAGAAGGCGAAGCTGATCGAGGGAGGTGATATGGTGAACGAAGAGATGCCCAGTGTTTCCAAAAAGGTTTCCTTGGTCCCCATCAAGACCATACAGGTCAGTCAATTTTCTTTTAAAGGTTCAGAAGGTGACGTTAACAGCCCAGAATCCGGTCCCTTGTTTCAATCAAAAGAAGAGCTCAAGACAAGCTACCTAGAAAAGAGGAAGCAATCCCTGGAGGAAACACGAAATCTGCTCCCTAAGGTAAGGAACCTGTACAGTTCTAAAACATCCCTAGTTACTGCTAGGGATGCTAAGAAAAATACTTTCAAAATGGCCATTGTGAATGATAAGAAAATGTCTGAGATAGAAATCCGTCTGGACAAAATCAGTACTCCAGACAAGATTCAGTTGCATAAGCAAACCAGGGACATTCTATATTCAGACCTGTTGCAGGACATGATGAGGATAAGTAAGTTGCAAGTGTTGGTAGACAAGTTGGAAGTTCAACTGAAGCACGAAAAGGTCGAGAACAAAGCCAATGCCGTTCAAATCAGGAAAATGCAAACGGACATCGCTAGCTCTGACAGTACCCAGGCTGTCAAGAAGTTGTTAGAGGAGAAAGACAATGCTCTACAGGTCCTCAAGAAGAAACTAAAGATCCCCGGTTCAGAACACGTCCAATCAGCCGAATTGATGGCCTTGCAAGAAGAAAAGGAGAAAATCCATCAGGAAATGATGGGATACAAAGGGAAGGCCGTCGAGCTACAGGAGGAAAAATGCAGATGGAAGGTCGAAAGGGAGGAACTACTGTCTCAAATATCCATGTTGAAAAAGGACCAAAATGACGAGAAGGAAATCATGGAGGAGCTAATGAGTCAAACCCCCACTGATGAAGATCTCTCCATTGTGAAAATAGACAAACCACTGGATAACTTCTCTGCTGATGACCTGTTGGTGTCCATGTCCCAGGTAAGTTTAAAAGACGAGGAAATCCGAGAGTTGACAACTGAGAATGAAAAGGTAAAGGCCGAATTAATCAAAATGAGTGAAAGCAGAAGACAGATCTTGCAGGAAAAGAATCAATTGCAGAAGAAGCTCGAGGAGCTAAAGGAAAAATGCATTGGGAAGGTCCCCCTTCAAGGGGCGAAGCATATTATTTGGGATACCCTTACTATAGAGATTACTAAGTTCCAACATTACTTGAGTTTTATTGATGATTTTTGTACAGTGACAGAGTTGGACCAGCAAAGACTGAAGCTCGTGAATGAACACATGGCGAGAAGACCCTCTCCATAGCCCAAAATACATTAAATTTCCTGAACTCACTATCGTACCAAAAGCTGCACGACATGGGCATAAAATACCGAATCTAAATAGTGCTGTCTGCGAAGAAGATCATCCAAAAGCACCAGTTGATGAAGACTGTCCAAGACAAGTCCGATGAGTTGGTCGTGCAAGTCAAAGAGTTCAGACAGGAGTTTAGAGAGTTGTTCGAAGACGGATTGCCATCTTTCTGGGACGAAGAAGGTCGGTTGCGCTCACCGGAACATTATCATTAGATACTTGTCTGGGCTCGCATGGATCACTCAAAATTTAATAGCATGGAAAAAATCCTATCAGGGCAAACTATTGTGGACATATTAGCGGAAGATTTCAAAATCTTACAGAAGTTCACCGTCATTAGAGCCAGGTTACCCAAGAAATCTTATGAAACATATATGGAGCTCGAGGTGACCATCCGAGAGATGATGGAGTGAGACACCCCAAGTTCGGAGCAGTGGAAAGCTGTCGAGAGGTTTGGGAAAACAAAGTATATCGTTCCCTCCTAAGAACAGGTGTCATGGTATCGAAGAGCTGACGGGGCAAAGACATGGAGCTGATGGCGCAAAGGCATGGAGCTGTTAGGCGAAGACGTGGAAGCTGTTAGGCCCAAGTTTGTTATTCAGTTGATTCATACTTTGTGATCGGTTAGGAATGGAATTGTAACAACTTCCTAGTGGTGTAGGATTTCGGTTACAAACTCTAATTTACGCCGGTCATTCTATTATTGATCTGCTGGAGGCAGACTTATTATTTGATCTATAAATTTGTATAGCTTTTATGAGATG
>LPNX010173975.1:228399-236720 GCA_001517045.1 Pseudotsuga menziesii | reverse complement strand
TGAGAGATCCCTCTCTGGGAGAGAATACCAATATCTTCCTAAAGTGGTTTTTCTATTACCTCGGGGTGTACCTTTTACAACCTGGGTACATTCTGAGTGCTAACAGGATCTTACTAATTGGAAGTCCCATCATACTTTTCTTCATCTTGAATTATCTCTCACGCCCAAGGTGCTCTTCCTCTCTCAAGGTGGATCTACCGTTCTCTTTAGGTCATATCATGATTCTTATATTATCCTAAAGCTATTTCTTCCACCACGGTGTCTCTAACCCTATAGATTCAGGTTCATATTCATGTATGTTTATTGGATTGTAACTTCTAACTAGATTGTCATCACTTGTTCTTCAGAACAAGTCTCCTCCTTCTTTACTTGTAGGTGATTATACACGATCTTTCCTACAAGTCAAATACATCAGTAGCATGGTTATAAACATTTCATAAGACATATTCATAATGGAAAATTCTTATTCATAAATATATAATCATGCAACTATTTTATCCATTAAACATTCATCGATATCATGTATACACGTAAAAATTTCTAGATTCCTTCCATATCTACCATAGAATTATTGAGATTGTGCACTAATGTAATATGTCAGCAAAGAGGTTTCATTTGCATAGATGAAATCCATTTACATGGCGTGGCCTATTTTTGTTATCAACAATAACATTCCTCCATGGTTGTCAATAAAGGGGGAGCATATAATGTTGTCGACGATTATTCCAGGTATTTTGTGTCTACAACAGTTTTATTTCTAGTGTAGTTGTAGCATCTCATTTGTCATATTATGTTTCCTAATGTCATATATATATTTTTTATTTTACTCTTGTGCATGGTTTACATATCTTAATGGTCCCCATAATTATATATTTTATATGTACTTCAAATCAATCAGGTAAGTTCCAAGTCAAAGACATGAATGCATATATCTAACCTCTTATAGATGAGCTACTAAAGTTATGGAATGACATATCTAGACCAATACGACAAAGAAAATTTCAATTCCATGCAATGGTTGTGTGGACAATACATGATGCCTTGAGGTTAACCCATTTTTTTTGTTTGTATTTTTAAGTTCCACTTTAATTGCATTTAATTATATGAATAGTTAATATGTTTATATATAATTACAATTGACATAGATATTACATATCTATATATTGTAGGTCTTTACGCAAAGGGTAAATTTGCATGTCCAGTTTATGGTCATAAGATCAAATCTCGTCGCTCAAAAATCTTAAGAAAGGAGGTGTTTGATGAGTATAGGGATTTTCTCTCTAAGAATCATAGGCATAGAACAACCGATTTTTTTTTTTAATGGGAAGCAAGAAACTACATTAAAACCACGGATAATGACACCTCACCTTTGGAAGATGCAATACAATAGAAATCGTCAAGATGGTATGTATGGATCATCGTGTATGAATTGTTATGTATTTTAATTTTTATTGTGAGTTGTTTACTGTAGTGGCCATAATTGATTTCTGTAATTTATTTATAAACTAATATTCATGATGTCCTTCCTAATCATGAAGGAATTAATGGGATTCCACGAGGAATGAAAAGTTATCCTATACAATTCAGTAGGTTTCCCTACTATGAGCATCTACAAATTGCTCATTTGTTTGATACAATGCATACTGGAAAGAATGTGACTGAAACATTATGGCGACTATTGGAGATAAGGAGGGAGAAAGATAAAATTGTGAAAGTTTACAAAGACATTCAAGAAGGCAACCATGCAATGAAAGAAGTCATTCAATTTCATAGGAACGGAGACCAAATTATATAAACTCAATTCTATGGATGTTTACGGAGCAACAAAGTAATGTTGTTAAAGAATTAATGCAGAAAATTAGATTTCCCACTGGATTTTGTGCGAACTTGAAGAATATCATAACAAAAAAGGTGATTTTGTGGGGGTCAAAACTCATGATTGGCACGTCTTCATCAAGGTAATTATTATTGTTATGTCCATATAAATTTTTTTCCATTTTATTTCATAAATTTGTTTTCTTTTTTGTATATTCTTTGTTTAAAAAATGGCGTGGTTTGTATATTGATACAACATGTTCTACCTCTCTCTCTCTCCTGGACAACTTTGAAAACAATATCAAACAAGTTATATATAATCTTGGGAAATACATGAGGTAACTAGCGATTAGTTGCTTGTTTTTAGTGTTTCTTTAATTCTTCGTATAATTTATATTTATTTGTTGTCCACTAATTCATGTTATGTAATTTAATGTTTTTTTTTTAATTATCATTATTTGTTTGCGTCACTTGTAGATGGTTGACATCTAAAGAAATCCATAAAGAATATATAAAGTATTGGAGAAGAGAAATTCCTCGTCTCATGTGTGAAATCCAGAAGCATCTACCTTCATCATTTTTCAATGCACAGGAACACTACCTCATACACCAAGTTTAGGAGATTGAATTGTGTGGACCTGTGCACTCAAGGTCCATGTGTATGGTTGAGAGGCACTTGAAATTTATGAAGGGTTTGGTGAGACAACGAGCATGTGCTGAGGGTTCTATGATGGAAGTATATATCATATACCGAAACATGTTGTATGTCAGTGAATATCTTCTTAAGTTAGCATCAAATCTCAATTTACATTGCATTTGTTATCCGGACTCCAATAACAATTTTGAAGGGGAGTACCTGAAGGGGAAAGGTAGATCAATGAAGGTGAAAGGTAATTATTAGCTAGTGGATGTTAGTTATATCATACATATTCTAATTTCATATTCAATTTATTGCATCAATTAAGAGCATATACTTTGTTCAAACAATTTATATCTGTCTTGAATTTTAATGCTTATTGTCATCAAGCAGTTGGTCGAGAGTGGGGTGCAATTCATTTATACATCGCAAACAATCTTGACTGGATGAAGGTATTTATTGAATGATGCTAACAATTGGGTCATGGAATATCATGGGAAGGTGTGGCTTCATTAGTAAAAGCAGCACATCGCAATGGAGATACAAATCTTACAGAAAGGGAAATCGATTTAGCATATGGTTTAAAAGATAAGCAAGCAAACATATTAATCAATCACTCTAAATCTGTTATTTTGCAAATTACATTTTGACGTGCATGTTGTTATTTTCCATGTATGGCTGCATAAACATGCAGTTAATCATAAATATTGAATCATTATGTAATATTTTCATGTATTTCTTTTTGTAGGTAAAACACCATAAGTCTATGGTATGCAATGGTTGTATATATCGCATCAAAAAATTGGATGAAACAAAGAAAACATCAGATTATGGGATATCTACAATCTTTGAGGTGACCAATGTTTCATCTAGAAGTGACAGATATCCAGAAATCTCAAAAAATCGATACTATGGGTATTTGGAAGATATTCTACAGTGTGACTTTAAATCCTTCAAGGTAGTTCTGTTTGTTGTCAAATGGTGTAGGTTATGATTGAATTAATGTGATCCCAATAGAAATATTATTGAACATGATAATGGATTTACCATGGAAAATACAAGGTTGTTTGAGCCAGGCACGGAGCCCTATGTTCTTCCAAGCCAATGTGAACAGGTATTTTACTCAGAGGTTCCAGGTAAAGCGAGTTGGTCATTTATTGTGAGACATGATCCAAGGGGAAGGTATTAGAATTTGAATTCCATTTAGATCTTCAAGCAGATATTTCTAATAATGTTTGTAGAAAATAGATGGAGAATGAATATACAAACTGAACAAAACAACCCACACAGGAATCAGACAAGTATTGCTCAGGAATTTACAGTATGATTCACAATAATAATATCCAGTTCTATAGTAGTTTACATAGAAATAATTTGAATGCGTGGGGTATGAATTCAAATCTCCCAAGTGGATATGAATGCATCTAACTGGATCTCTATCTCATGGTCTCCTAATCAATATCGGAGTCCAAAATCAAATCCCAGATTTCCAACCAACTCAAACAAATAGTGACAGATAGTTAAATCAGTGCAACTGAGTGTGTTAGGTGGGAAAAGGAACCTACTCCACATGCATCCATGCACTATCCATATAAGACATTCACTAGCTAATTGTTTGAGAACTAACTGAAAATAACTGAGGGATAATTGAGACTAACTAGTACTAACTCCAACTAATTGAAGTAGGTTGGTTCCGAGACTCTCGGTGGCTCCTAAAATGTAGGGATTGGTTTAGGAGGCACCCAAACTAATGCATGCACATGTAGTAAGTGGCAGTTAACCTATAGCAATGTTCCCCACACTCTAGTGAATGGTACATGTGGCCCCATTGGGCTAAGTGGACCCAATTGTACTAGTGGACCCAAATATTTAATTAATGTTCCCTAGTTAGGAAATAATTAATCTAATAGACATTTAACCAAGGGAGAATTAATAATCCTAAAACCCCCCTGAATCCTAACTTGGACAACTGTGGGCCCTGGTAACAAGACAATAGGTCACCCAAATACAATCTAAAATATAATAAAAAATGTTGCTTAATACAGCTGAGGAAACAAGGAAAAACCTCATGGGAAAAATGCCCCCTAAAAAATAAGTAGGAAAATAGCAATCTGCAAGCTATATTTATAAGAAAGAAGCTTCTTCCTTAGAAAAATAACTTGAGAAAAAACATTACTGCAAAATTGCAGCTCTATGCAACAACATGGTCCATTAGTGCACCTCTCAATGTACTTCTGAACTGATGACTTTGTTTGTCTCTTCTAGATGGTGAAAAAAGGGAATGATTAAGTTTTTGCTTCTATGGGCCATGCAGTTGATCATTCGCCATCATAAAGTAGCACCGACCTGGAACTTTGTTGCACCATACTATAGAAAGCAAATCTATGAGAGATAGTGCAGCATGCTCATTCTGATACAGGGACCTTGTTATTCTTGTTTCTTCTGGATATCCAGCACCTCTTCCAGCTGCATCAATAATATTTTGAGCCCATATGGGTTTAGGCTTCTAATTAGGAATAGGCACTGGATCTGGATCTAGAATCTCTTGATATTCAGTATCAATAACATGATCATGCTGAATGTGATCTTCTTCATCTGAATATGAAACCTGTAGCACATCATCATTATGAAAAATAGGTGTAGATAGTTATAACTTCCTGTTCTGCTGAAGGAGTATCACGCAGCTGATCTTCTTCGAACTTGACACTTCTTTCAATGAAGCATCTTCTGGTAGAAACCTCCATTAGTTTGTAATATTTTGCATCTTCTTCATATCCCATCATAATGCATTCGCTACTTTGGGCTTGGAAGTCCTTCCTCTTTTCAAGTGGTATTCTGGCCCAAGCTTTGGAACCAAAAACTCTCAGATGAGAGACATTGGGCTTAGACCCATGCAGTGCTTCAAATGGAGGCACCCAAACCACTAGATTGTGGGGCACCTTATTCTGGAAATACGAAGCACATTTTACTGCTTCAGCCCAAAGAGAAGGAGTTATATTCTTGGCATGGTGAAGGCATGTTACCATCTCTTTCAGTGATATGTTCTTCTTCTTAGCCACACCATTTTGTTGTGGTGTGTATGGAACTGAGTGTTCCATTCGAATCCCCTCTGATTCACAAAAACTCTGGAAATACACTTTGATGTATTCTCCTCCATTATCAGATCTTATTGACTTGATCTTTTTATTGAAAGTGTTCTCAACCATAGTTTTAAAAACTTTAAAAGTCTCAAAAAAATATGATTTTTGTTTCATGAAGTAGATCCAACAGTACCGTGAACAATCATCAATAAAAGTGAGGAAGTACCTGCAACCATTAATGGAGTTTGTCGAAATAGGTCATGCTACATCACTGTGTATCAAATCAAGTGTAGAGGAATCTCTATGTGCCTTCCCAACATCATACTTCTTTTCTGGATGCTTACCTGCCAAGCAACTAGCACATACTCCATCGGAAGTTTTGATGGAGGGAAAACCTTCAACCATTTTATCATTGTGGAGTTGCTTCAGATATTTGAAATTGAGATGGCCAAATCTCTCATGCCAAATATTGTTGGTGTTGTTAGCATGAGAAAATAAAGTTGTAGGAAGAGAAACAAGTAATAAATGTGAGAACTCATAAGCTTTGGTAAAGTGATTTGCAATACCTTTCCCTACAAGATTTCCAATGGCTTTTTTCTGTAATGTCAACTGATTCTGAATCGAATGTAACTCTCTTGGGAGAGCTTGTATGTGTCATCTAGTAAACAAACAATAGGTTAGCAGCAAGGGAGGGCACATATAAGACATTCTTGAACTCACCATGCTTCGCTCTGACTGAGCCCCTTCCTTCTGTTGGAATCTGGCAATCATCTCCCATGTGAATGTTAGGCCCCTTTTTTAGTGAAAGAGTGGAGAATAATTCTTTGGAAGCAACCATGTGGTTGGAAGATCTAGAATCTATTATGTATGTCGAGGATGGAGATATTTTTTCTTTCAAAGCATGACACCTCTCGGTATCTTCTATCTTTGGTTCTTCATCAATATTCTTTTCTCTTGGGGAAGCAATGTTATGCTGCTTGAGAAGAGCTGACATTTCATCAATTTCTTTCCTCATACAGTGATCTTCAATATGGTACCCTTTTTCACAATAGGGACATAGTTTCTTCTCAAATTTCTTCTTCTTAGAGCTGAAGGCCCCTTCAAAATTTTGCTCATTTTTTTAGGCTTCGAATTAGCTACCTTCGGCTCCTTCTTCTTTGATTTCCTCTTTGGTTGTGCTTTGGAAGAGTTAAAAAATAGAAGAGCTTGATCTTTGGATGTCTTCATGCCTCCCATTCTCATCAATTTGTCTTGCTCTTTGATTAAGGGCTCAAAAAAAGAATCGAATGAAGGAACCTTCCAATCAAGAAAACTTTCTCACCCGGAATGAAATATGGAAACAAACACAGAATACTCAGGGCCTAGTTTGCTAAGTATGGAAAGGACATTCTTCTCATCCTTCTACTCTATTCTGCACTGTCTACACTGGAGTACTAGAGACTTGAATTTATTAAAGAATTGCTCAATAGTCTCGAAATTGTTGGGATGTAAAGATACCAACTCATTCTCCAAAATGTGTCCCCGAAGCTCATCTTGTTTTTAAAAAAAGCTATCAAGCTTCTCTGAGGATTCTTTGGGAGTCCTCAATCCTTCTAGATGGAAGAGGAGATCTCTGGAAATATAAGTACATAAGTACCCGAATGCTTCAACACAACGGTTTAGGAACTTGTTCCTCTCTATCGGCTGATGAGGCTCAGCCTCCCATCCATCCATGATCCTATGGTAACCATGATTGCGCAAGGCCAGTAGCATATCAATCCTCCAATAAAGATAATTGGAAGTTGTGAGGATCTGTGGTTCAGAAGTTTGAGAACTCATAATTGCTCTGGCTGGAAGACTGCAAATACTTCTTACAAGCTAGGTAGAACCTTTCAATTTCAGTGCAATAACACACTAAAACATATGAACTATTAGAATCATGCTTTTCCTCCCAGCATGAACATTTTTTTAGGGTCCATCACGCCCTGTCTGCTGCTCTAAATAAATCTAGAGCTAGCAAATTTTCATAGGGGACTTCTGTGGAAACCCAGCCACTTCTGATGTTCGATGGGGAGAAACAAGCATGAAACCTTCCTAAGAAGGCTCTGATACCATATTAGAATTTTAATGCCATTTATATCTTCAAGCAGATAGTTCTAATAATGTTTGCAACAAATATATGGAGAATTATGAAGATACAAACTGAACAAAACAAACCACACAGGAATCTGACAAGTATTGCTCAGGGATTTACAGTATCATTCACAATAATAATATCCATTGTTACAATAGTTTACATAGAAATAATTTGAATTCATGGGGTATGAATTCGAATCTCCTAAGTGGATATGATTGTATCTAATTGAATCTCTAACTCATGGTCTCCCAATCAATATCGGAGTCCAAAATCAACTCCCAGATGTCCAACCAACTCAAACAAACAACGACAACTAGTTAATTAAGTGCAACTAAGTGTGTTAGGTGGGAAAGGGTGCCTACTCCACATGCATCCACGCATTATCCATGCACTAGCTAATTGTTTGAGAACTAACTAAAAGTAACTAAGGGCTAACTGGGACTAAACAATACTAACTCCAACTAATTGAAGTAGGTTGGTGTCAGGACTCCTAGTGGCTCCTAAAATGTAGGGATTGTTCTAGGAGGTGCCCAAGCTAATGTATGCACATGCAATACGTGGCAGTTAACCTCTAGAAGTGTTCCCTACACTCCAGTGACTAGTACATGTGGCCCCATTGGGCTAAGTGGACCTAATTGTACTAGTGGACCCAAAAATTTATTTAAGGTTCATA
>LPNX010173975.1:220899-223399 GCA_001517045.1 Pseudotsuga menziesii | reverse complement strand
CACACTTACTTCACCTGAAATTTATGAGTTTCACATAATGTGCTATAGAGTTTGGTTGGATGCCATTTTTGTGTGAAATGTGCCTTTAATTCTTCACGAATATGCATTTTTCAACCATCATATATACGAGTACAATGATAATTCATGGTCTTTTCTTCCCATAGTTTTATAATCTAAGACTACATGAAAAGGAGACCTATAAGACGGTTTTTCAAAACCCCTTACCTTGATTAATAGATGTGCCT
Source organism: Pseudotsuga menziesii (assembly GCA_001517045.1). Classification (NCBI taxonomy): domain Eukaryota; kingdom Viridiplantae; phylum Streptophyta; class Pinopsida; order Pinales; family Pinaceae; genus Pseudotsuga; species Pseudotsuga menziesii. The sequence continues at coordinate 223,154 of LPNX010173975.1, read as the reverse complement.
AGTACAGGGGAAATCGACATTTATATTGATATTTACAATCAACTACAACCCTTTATTTCCACCTAGGTCTTGCTAACAAGAATGATTCAAATTGATTATATCCCTTTCATCAATTTGGAAAAATCATTCAGGATTTTGAAAGGAGGAGATAAATTAGTGAACATGGCCTAATATGCATAAGCATATTGCACGATTATGTGATCCAAAAGAGAGAAAATGTGTTATACACCTGAATGGCACCTCTCCGTCCGAGTGCCAACATTCCTCATGTTGGCACACAAAAGGACATCTATGGATAAAGGTTTGCCCAAAACACTATAGATTGGCTTATTATATAATACATTCTTCGTCCATCCAGTTGGTTACTTTGCCATTTTGCTATGTTAATATGTATTCGTGACTCTCTACATGTACAACTCGCGGATCATTCACGAGTGTCAGTTGCTGCAAGTCGCGAATGGATGTATTCGCGGGTTGCTCTTATAGCAACTTGCGGATCATTCACGGGTTGTCCTTCTACATACCCGCGATATGTCCCTTAACATTTAAAAATAAAAACACGTGATGATCTGAGATTAGTTAAGCCATTTACCTTAATCACCTTAACTGTCTCAACCTCCTCAACTTGTGAAACTGTCTTATTTCATCCATATAAATACAAGCCTTGGGGAGAGTGTTTGATATATAGACTGGGAGAGCAAAGTCATGCTGGTGGATTTTATGCAGAAGTCTTTGGAGCAGTGAAACTCAGAATCCTTTGGTTGCAGAGGAGTCCTTGTCTCAGGCGTTGGGTTGTAATCTGAACTCTTTCCATTATTGATAATAAAGAGAATCCTTCTTCCATATGTGTCTCATGTATCTTGGTTCGATAAATGTTTATGTTTATTCATCTTATATATGATTTATCTAACCTGCTTATATATATATGAATCATCTTGTATCTAGAAGATTGACTCTTGACAGGTGAAAGAGGAGCAACCTTGAAGACTTTGGAGGTGAAGTAGAACGGAAGAGGACTAGCAAGGATCGACCTTCGTTAATCGAGTAAGTCTTTCTCATCCTCATGTTTCCTTTACTACACCCTAGAAGTCAATTGTTTGCAATTTGATTGAGTATGTTGGTAACCCCAGACCTATGGTTATTAGGTGTATAATCCTGTACAATAGAATTGGCAACTCCACTGGGAAGGCCTAGACTGCTGTAGGTTTTTCTGTCACCCCTAACCAGTCTTTGCTTGAAGTCTGTATGTGATCTTACATCCTGGTTCATACTTGCCTCAGTATTTGAAAGTCTTGGGAATTTTTCTTGCTTTTTGAGAAAAATCTTATAGCTATTCGCGAATTTATCTTCTGAACAGTCGCGAATACAAGTTTACATTCGCGGGTTGTTGTACTGGACAGTCGCGAATCATCCGCGGGTTGCTCTTATATACAGTCGCGAATCTGCCTGGAAGTAGGGATTTTTTAAGTTAAGGTTTGCTTGTTCCTTTCTTTCTGTAATCCCTATTTCTGAGTTGATTTTCTTTATGAATGCTATGTGGCTTGTTTGAGTGCCTCTGTTGATCACACTTTGTGCTTTTTCGAAATCCCTTGAGTCTCTTTTACTTGGATTATTTTCTATTTGCATGCTGAAGTGGTTGGCCTGTTTGGGTTGTGGGCTAATGTGTCTTTGTCCAGATCTATGATCAGGGTCTTAGGCTCTGTTTTTCCAGTCTGTCTTCTGACAGTGGCTGGTTTTCATTTGCCTTTATAAGTCTACAGTGATTTTTGTCATTGTGTGCACCCAAGATAGGGTTCCTAGCCTTCCTTTTTGGTTGTATTTTGGTTCTGTCAGTCTATTTGCCGCAGTTTGATGCTTTTATACAGTTTATCTGATTCAAGTTTGCTCAAGTACAGTGCATTGTAGGTGCATGACTCTAGGGAGTTAGAGTCATCCCTATTGCTTGTTCTTTATTTTTGTGGTAAGGTTTTATAGCATTAGGGTTTTCTCTTTGTTCTTTCCCCCACCTCCTTTGCTTGGCATGATTTTTGGCTTATGTTTCTGGTCAGCCTATGTCAGTGATATTTGTCTGAGTTCAGAAGCTTGTTGGTGTTGGTTTCATTCTTGTTTTGTTGGTTAACTTCACCATGCCAAAATAGTTGACTTGTCTTTTATGTATGCCTTCCTTCCAAGTAGGGTTTATACTGACTTTAGGGCATTCTAGAGTTTGTTTGGTGGTTGTATAGAAAAGTCCCTTTTGCTTTGTTCTTTTTATT
>LPNX010173975.1:197257-220751 GCA_001517045.1 Pseudotsuga menziesii | reverse complement strand
TTTGTTTGTAGGTTTAGATTGATACTTGGGACTTCTTGATCTTTGTTTATGTCAGTCTTTTTGCTCAGTCTCTTCATTCCAAAGTTGTTGGCTTGTTTACTTTTGTAAGCCTTATTTTCAAGAGAGGTTGATATCTAACTTTAGGGAAACCTAAGTTTTGTTTGTGGGGAGTAGAGTAGTTGTCTATTTTCTTTGCTTTCAGTACTTGCTTGCATTAGTTAATAGGATGATTTTTCTTTTGCATTTATAAAAGAAAAAGACAAAAACATATGTTTTCTTTATATGCATGTAGATTAGGTTTTTAGTCTAGATTGCATGGCATATGATTGTTTTTGAAAAAATATAAAAAGAATTTTTTCTTTTGTGGCTTTCAAGTTTCTATTTGAAAAAGAAAAATAAAGAGAATAGTTTTTGCTTTTTGTAGTTCACTTCTCTTTGCTTAGTCATTTTGTTTCAACTTTCGAGTCAAAACACCACATAAGTTTCGTGCCATTTACCCTCTGACTAAAAACAACCCTTAAAATAAATGATATAATTTAAAAATTACTAGTAAGTTTTATTTTATAGGGTCATACACCAACTAGCTTAGGCTAGAATTGTGGGATAGGGAGTTTTAACTCCCCACAAGTTTTAAATTTCGGACGTACTTGTCCAATCACTAGGTAAATCCTTGACTTTATCGACTATATCTGGGAAGCTCCTCTCAAACAGGAGTTAAGAACGAGGCTGCGTGGAGGCTTGGACAAAGGAGATAACCCTCCGAATCCTTGTCAAAGTGTAACTCAGGACTTTTACGCATCTGGGGATTCTGTCCTAGACATAGTTTTGGGCTCAGCTACCTTGCCCATGCGTATGAGTCCGGCTTGTGACTGTCCCCCCAGATTGTTGGTATAGCCAAGGTAGCCTTTAGTCTCTTGACATCTAGGGTTCATACACAAGTACAATGGAAGGTTATTTCTGGTTGACCTTGGACGGGCTTGGAAGGTAACCCCAGTAGAAAGTGTGGGAGGGCGATGGGTGATTCCTCCACTTGCACCTAAGAACATCTACAGGGACGCCAAGTAACTGTCTATCAGCTTTCTTCTGGAAAGTATATCTTATACCTATTTGTCTGTTTGGATTTAGGAATTTTTAGTGAGTGCTGTGTGGTTTGTCTGTACTTAGTGTGCCTTTAGGTGTGTGCTTTGTAATTTTGGTTGCTTATCACCCTCAGACTTTGTCTCCTAGTTTGAAACTATGGCTAGCACCCCTTTGAGCACCAACCAAGAGATCCCCATGATGGGAACTCCTTGTACTATTCCTCTCACGGGGAATGTTGGTGTTCCCTTGATGGCCACCCTGAATCTACCTAGATTCACCCTAGGGCTGCCGGTGTGGTTGTTTTCCACTCCAACTGTCCTGAATGCTCCTGATGCTTCTCAAGTAAGCTCCTTATATCAAGGGCATCAAAACACTATTTCCCATTCACCTGTAGTTGATTCTCCTCCTCCTTCTACCTCATGCGGTGAAAGTACTGATACTAGTAACCAACATTCTAAAAGGAGTAAAAGAAGGAGGAATAAGAAGAAGGCACATAAGTAAGGGGGCACCCGTTCAACCTCTGCAAGTCAAGTTGAACCTCACCACCCAGCCTCTGTGGTTCATGCTGGGGGCACCCATCTAACCTCTGCAAGTCATGTTGGGGGCAGTCTCTCAGCTTCTGCAAGTCATGCTGGGGGCAGTCTCTCAGCCTCTGTGGTTCATGCTGAAGACAATCCGTCAGCCACTGCGAGTCATGTTGACACTGTTGAAAAGACGAATCGTTCAAAACACAAGCCCAAGTTTCCTTGTAATATTTGTGAGGGAGACCACCTTACTTATAAATGTCCTTGTATCGCAGAAGTGCGAAGAGTTTGGATTCATGGTCATCCCGTTTTTGAACATTTTGAAGTCTCTCAACAACCAGCCTCTCTTAGTGAGGTTGGAACTAGTTACCCAGCCTCTGTATTTCATGCTGGGGGCAACCTCTCATCCTTTGCAGGTCATGCTGAGGGAAAACAGTCATCCACTGCTAGTCATGTTGACACCATTGAGAAAACTGGTCGTTCGAAGTGAAAACTTAAGTTCCCTTGTATGCTATGCGAGGGAGATCATCTTACTCACAAGTGACCTGCTATCGCAGAGGTACGAAGAGTGTGGTCCAAGACTCAAGGGTTTCCTTCTCAAGAACAACCTATAGTTTCTGAACAACCTACTCAACCTTTGGTTGATCAAGTGGTCGAACAAATCTCAAGTTTGGTCAATCCCACTCTTCTTTCGGAGAGTGATCCTGATGTGATTGAACCAATGTCATATTTGGTCAATCCCACTCTCCCTTCAGAGAGTGACTTTCACGAAGCGGTTGAATCGATTCCAGTATCGATCAATCCCACTCTTCCTTTGGAGAGTGAAGTGTCTACTAGTCACATTTTCTTCACTGCCAGTTCAGAACTTATTGAACAAGGGGGCACTGAACTTGCTTCGGATCAACCCCCACCAAGCTCTCGGATTGCTTCCTTTATTTGGGATAGCCTAGTTGAGCCGTGCCTTCCTTCTAATGCACCTTTCCAGATAAAGGTCAAAGTTGAACCTTATATGATTTCTCGTTGTATTGTTGATGAAGGAGCCTCGGTTAGTATTTTTTCTGCTCGTGCTTGGCGAGGAATGGGATCTCCCAGCCTTGTGTCGACTGCTAGTCAGTTACTGGTGTTTGATAGAAGAACTTGTATAGCCTTGGGAATTCTTACTCAAACACCTGTTACTTTGGGTGGGAAGACCGTCTTAGTTGACTTCATGGTGATAGAAGACCCCTTGGACTTCAATATGCTCCTTGGACGTGATTATGTCTATGCCATGCAAGCTGTGGTGTCAACATTCTTTTGTGTGATGTACTTTAATCATGGCGACGAAATTGTCACTATCGATCAGTTGGATTTTCTTGATCCGTCTCCTGACCCAACTAGAGACCAGGTCTTTCCTTTATTGATTCCCAGTGTTTCTATAGACACTATCCCGCCACAGGTGAACTATGTGGCCTCTTGTCCTTTGTGTTCAATTGCTACTGAGAAGCAGCCTTTGTTTTCATGCTTACCTTCTTGGGACTTGGTCCCAGCAGTTGACTAGGTGAGTCATCCTATACAGACTGTAGAGCTTTCTCTCCACTCTGTCGATCCATTTGAAAGTTTAGACATGTGTCCTATCTCAGATGATCTCCTCCCTTCAGACGAAGTCTTCCTAGAGTCTTTGATATAGTCTGACCTTCTTTTGGATGTTCGTTCAGTTGTGACTAAGTCTAACCCTGATTTGCCTAGTAAGCCTGACCTTTCTTCTTATGTTGGTCTTGTTGAGTCTTTTGACTCTTCCTTCGAACAGCAAGTCAGTGATCCTGATGAGTTTGATTTTTCTTATGAATTTTTCAACTTCGATGATATTGAGTTTGTTCCTATAGACTCTATGTCCCTTGTTGATTTTTGCTCTCCTTCTAAGGTTGATCTTATTGATTATAAACCCTCGAGCCTTGGTTCTATAGAATATTCTTCAGTTGATTTTGCCTTGACTTTTTCTTTTGTAGAAGATAGCAAAGTCACATGTGTTTCTGCCAAAGTGACCCGCATCGAATCGTTTCTTCTGAATATGATTCTGATGTTGTTGTTTCTTGGAGACAGGATTTTTAGTTGGATTCACAACTGTTTACTGGCCTCGCCTTGTTGTTCAAGTCGTAATTGCATTTGCATGTGCCTTGCTTGCGCTTATGAGCCTGATGCCGGCTTCCATGCTTTTAGCTCGTTGTATAAGCCCTCATATTTTTTCTCATCATTGCTAAGCCTTGTATCATTTTTCCTTTGCAACTTGACACCCTTTACCTTGAGGAGACGTTCCCCGAGTGTCCTTATCTTGCTCACTTTCCTTGCATTATGCATAGGTTTGTTCCTTGCTCTTGGAACTAGTTTCGCCTGTCTATGACACTCGTCTCCTCGCATTTAGAGCATTCTTTCTGCTCTCCTTCAAGCTCATTAAAAACAGTAAGGAGGCCATGAGTTGAATTTTCCGGACTCGTTAAAACTTCACGGGAAAGATTTTGAGTTTCTTTAGGCCCAGGTCTGACTCCTCAAAATAGACTTGACTGCCGAGTAAACTTGTCCATTCAGGCTCGTTAGGAATATGTGAATGGGCATCCACATTGGTGGTAGGTTATCTCTTTCTTGGACCATGTGGAATAATACGAGAAAGGAACACTCTCTTTTCTATTTTGAATTGAGAAGAGTATTCTCAGGCATAGGTTTATCACTTTTCCAGACCTGAGGGACTAAACTTACGGAAAATGAACCCTCGGTATGAGCTTAGTTTTCTCTTTTTCATGCTCTGGACCAAAACATGAAAAAGATTTCGAGTGTACTTTATGTCTTTGTCATGCTCGTTAAACCCTAAAGAAAAAAGCATCAAGTTTATTGTTGTAAGCCCCATTTCTCGTAAGCAAATGGATCTTTCTGAGTGATCTTGCCTTCCTTCACACTCGTAAAACTCAGGCTATATGCTGCTTTTGAAGGAGCGTTGGGTAGGTGGTAATTTAACCTTTTTTGGACCTTCCCGACTAAGTACGAAAAAGGTGTGCCTTTTCTTCTTCGGAAGTTAAGAGAGTTCTTCTTTGGTATGTTTTATACTTTTTCGGCCTCAGGAGACTAAATTGTACGAAAAAGGACCCCCTTGGAGTCTTCTTTGGAGCTTTCAGACTCTCTAAACTATGAAAACACCATCGAGCATGTACTAGTTCGGGCTCGTAAAATCCACGAATTAGTGCTTTATCAAGCATTCTTCTTTCTTTTCTTCGAGCTTGCCAAAAATGAAGATGGTCCCGAGTTTTCTTTCTTGGACTCGTTAAACCTTTACAAGAAAGAGGGGAACCAAGCATTATTTTCCCATCTCTTCAATCTTGTTATAAAATGAAGAGGGAACCGAGTTGACTTTCCTGGACTCGTTAAAATTTAACAGGGAAGGTAAGGAAGAAGTTTTCTCTTGTTTTCAGTAATGGCAGCATGTCATCCTTGAACATAGCACTCTTTGTTTTTCGATATCCATGTTTCAGTGTCCACTTGTGTTCAGCTATGACTTTGAGTTTCTTACTCCTCCTCTTGTCCGTTATACTTGGGGAATCTGATCATGTCTCCTACATGACAGATAAGTCTAGTTGTTCTCTTTATCAGTTATACGCTGCCTTGGGTCATCTCTGTGGTGTGCTCACTGTTCAAGGACTCTTCCCAATGTCTGATTTATAGCCTGATGCCATCATTGTTATATCTGTTATCTATTTGTGTCTCCCTTCTTTTTCCTAGTTCCTAGTCACTCTTGTTATCCGTTGGAGGATCTATTGCCTTCTGTATCACATCATGGTTCCGTTTCAGCACTTCCTGATGACGACAACCTAGAGTTTTGACGATGGTACCTCAGGATTCACTTTCATCATTGGTGAATTCCTTTGCTTTAGTTGTTGATTATCATCTATTGATTGAGAAACTATTGAGTCCTCTCCATGTTCGACTTCAGCTTATCCTTATTCACATGGCTTGGATTGTACTGGTTCTTTGGGATCCTTTATGAAGACCTTAGTTCCTCACCTATGGACTAAGTTGCGCAAGATTATGTTCTATTCCTATACACAGCTTCCAGATCTTTGAAGACTCATTATTGTATATTTTGGCTTCGATCCACTTTTGTAATATACGTGGTTTTATACCCGTATTATATGATGTACTCAAATATTGTAAAGGAGCTAGTGTTCCCGTTAATTGAACATAGCATCCTTAGATGTAAATTTGTATATGACATTCCTATGTATTTGTTTCAGGTACTCTCTCTGCTCCATTGGATTTCTGATTTCTCCAAAGATGATATTATAATGTATTTCAGCCATCGTTTCCCTCTGACCTCACACATTAGGGGGCATCTGTTATACACCTGAATGGCACCTCTCCATCCGAGTGCCGACATTTCTCATGTTGGCACACAAAAGGACATCTATGGACAGAGGTTTGCCCAAAACACTATAGATTGGCTTATTATATAATACATTCTTCCTCCATCCAGTTGGTTACTTTTCCATTTTTCTATGTTAAGTTGTATTCACAACTCTCTACATGTACAACTCGCGGATCATTCGCGAGTGTCGGTTGCTGCAAGTTGCGAATGGATGTATTCGTGGGTTGCTCTTATAGAAACTCGCGAATGATTCACGGGTTGTCCTTCTACATACCCGCGAATATGTCCCTTAACATTTAAAAATAAAAACATGCGATGATCTGAGATTAGTTAAGCCATTTACCTTAATCACCTTAACTGTCTCAACCTCCTCAACTTGCGAAACTGTCTTATTTCATCCATATAAATACAGGCCTTGGGGAGAGTGTTTGATATATAGACTGGGAGAGCAAAGTCATGCTGGTGGATTTTATACAGAAGTCTTTGGAGCAGTGAAACTCAGAATCCTTTGGTTGCAAAGGAGTCCTTGTCTCAGGCGTTGGGTTGTAATCTGAACTCTTTCCATTATTGATAATAAAGAGAATCCTTCTTCCATATGTGTCGCATGTATCTTGGTTCGATAAATGTTTATGTTTCTGCATCTTATATATGATTTATCTAACCTGCTTATATATATATATGAATCATCTTGTATCTGGAAGATTGACTCTTGACAGGTGAAAGAGGAGCAACCTTGAAGACTTTGGAGGTGAAGCAGAATGGAAGAGGACTAGCAAGGATTGACCTTCGTTAATCGAGTAGGTCTTTCTCATCCTCCTGTTTCCTTTACTACACCCTAGAAGTCAATTGTCTGCAAGTTGATTGAGTATGTTGGTAACCCCATACCTATGGTTATTAGGTGTATAATCCTGTACAACAAAATGAGAGAACCAAAAGCACTTGTCCCACTAGCAAAAAGACACCTACAACAACTAAGTACTTATCAGCCTCCTCCCCTCACTTGAAATCTACTTGAAATATCCCAACTCTGTTCAAGTTAGCATTGCCTTAGGGTTGAAAATTAATATGTTGATGTTATACCATAACTTACTCTCCAATATTGTCTTAAATATGGGATGAAACATTATAAAATCATATTTATGAATCAACACTACCTTCTAGGGTTCCATATTCATATGCAGGGTAGAACTTGTGACCTGAAGATACATACTAGATAAACATAAAACCTAAGTTGTACATGCAGGATAAAACCTTAGTTTGTACAAGTGAGACCTAAGTTGTACATGCAACATGCAATTGTTGTATAATATGTATTGTATTTTTAATTTTTCAGCTGATAAAATTCTAGCTTTTCTAAAAGCAATATTTTGTGAATGTTTAATTATGTATTTCCTTTGATGCTCTCCTTTATCTAGATTCTTACTTCTATGTAAAGAGTTGATTTATTTCACAGTAATGTCAGTTGTTGTTTAGTGTTCCATAATAACATAGATCAAGTAAGAAGAATGTGTGTGGGAATGCTTCTGCATCATAGCAAAAGATCATTAGTGTCACGGTTCATCGGAGTATTTTCAACATGTCAAGTAATCTACAACAGAGAAAACAAATTGGGTAACTCTAACAGTATTGATTAACACAACAAAGTGAATCATTGGTTGGTTGTCCATAACAAAGGGGCATTTCAATACTGTAGTGAATGCAACACAAAGCCTCACTCAGTTTGTACTAGTGGCAATGTTTAGTGTGGCACAGAGCATTCATGATTTGAATCTTGAAGTCTTGACTTGGATTGTTTTGTAACAAAACAAAGTAAATTTTTCTACTGCACCAATAACCAAGAAATTCTGACATGATATTAGTGCAAACCAACATCTTCTTAAGATAAGCCTAGAGGGTTTTGAGTTATGTAAAGGATACTTTGGATTTGGCATCATATGTGGCAGACGGGAGGACTTTTAGCTAATAGGGCATACACAATTAGATTGGTTTGGTTTAGTTGATTACATGAATCCCACACATATAATGTTTTTTAGCCTTGGTACATGTGTAGTTTTATGGTTGAGTAAAAAATAACATGCATTAAAATTTACCTCCACTAAAGTAGAGCATTAATGCCAACTTGTGATTTGGTTTCTCTAAGGAGGATACTTATTGATATGCAAGTAGAACAAGTTGTTCCTACTACACAATGCAACAATTAAAATGTAGAGAAGTTGATGATGAATTTTGTTTTCCATGAGCATACAAAGCACATGGAAGTATATTTTCAACACATTCGACATCATTCCATAACTTGTGGAGAATTAAGAAGTTGAGCTCTTGAATTATGCAACTCAAATGCATACTGTGGATATTCTCTCCAAGCCTCTCTGTCTAGACAAATTTTTGGAGTTCAAGGATAAGCCTCTTCATTCCAAAATTGCAATATACTTTGATTTGTTATCTATTGTGGTCCTTTTTATCCAAATCTTTATGTCAAAAACATAGTTAATGAGTTGGTTATTTTCTGGTCTATCTAATCACAAATAGCAAGCTAAGAGCAACGCTTAGAAGTGGCGAAACTATCACCTCAACAAATTCTCTTCATTTTATTGCTTAGATAAAGATCCAACACTAAGAGGGTTTCCCTAATCTCAACTAAGTCACATGGATGGTTCTAATGGAGGATGACTTTGGATAGTTGATTTTAGAATTAACTACGTAGAAGATACTTCAAGTTTTGGATAAAAAGATTGATTTGAATTTTAGAGATGGATTATGATATATGTAAGGTTGATTTAGGGATTTGGATCATGATCCTTGAATATCAATTATTACCCTAAACTTCCATATTTAAAGTGAAACTGACCTGCTGTTATATAGTGTCGATTTGACCGACAATAAGTGTATTAAAACAACAACAAATTCCATCCTTTTAATGTGAATGAAAATGAGTGCAAATAGGGATAGAGTAGAACAAGCAACTAGATTTTACATGGAATACTTCAAAGAACCACTTAGTTACTTATATGCATTATCAACCTAGTGTATTTTGTAATACTAATTAGGTTGATGGTGACAATAAATTGCAGATCTATTATATACAGTTAGAGGCAAGAGAAAAAAGTGAATTTAATGCTTCTAAGAACTTGCAAGTTGAACTAACCCATAAATTGTACCAGGCATGAATCTGCTTAGATGATTGTCATAAAAGTGCTTTTATGGTGTTAATTATGCCAACCAACCACTCTTAAATAATTTTGAAATTTAACCCAATTAAAGATAGATTGAAGAAGCACAAACATGGATAATTTTTAAGCAAACCTAGAATTAAATTCACCTCAAATTTTCTGTTAATAATCAGTAAGAAAGAAAGACCCTCAACTTCCCTAAGAATCTGATTTAAAGGTGCAAGGTACAAACTAAAATGCAAATGAGATGCATCCCTGAAGGCTCTAATGCTGCAAATATTTAGGGTTTTACATAAAAATTATGCCTAATTGAAACCTCGGCCCCACTGCCATCGTATGCTCTTTCCCTAACACAGCCCCCACTTGTACCCTCAATTTCATAATAATGTGGTTGACCCCTCAAAATATCTGTATACTCCAGTAGAGTATATAATAGCGCATGAATTACATTTGCCGTGGAGAAACGCATCCCATATCTTCTAGAGCCATTATTCCTAAACCCTTCGATGTTCGTACTAGAAGTTTCTATTTAACGCAGGACCCCGAATTGGGGTTTATTTTTTAAAATCATTGGACCTCGAATTAGGGTTTTGTAGATACAATTTCTAAATCTAAAAGGCCTCTCTATGCCTCCCAACTTCGGCCTCACTTGTACAAGTTGTAGATCAGCATAAATCCTTAGTTTGTTTTTAAACAACTGCATGATCATCTTGAGTTCTAGGCAATATGTGAAGCAATTTCCTGTAGGAACATTCCTTTGAAACATTGCAAAGCAATCCATTTTATTCAGCGTTTTAAATGATGGGTAGTTTTTGGGGCAAGAATCTTCGTAATTCGAGAAAGTTTTCCATCTAGCATTTAGAGGATTTGATGCCATATCAAGGAGTTTCCTATCCTAGCAAGGAGGAGTGTTCATCCTTGAAGTTCACATCTACCATATGAAGGATTTGTTCAAAATTATTAAGTACCCTTATTTGAAAATTGTTCTTCAATGATTGAAAATGATCATGCTTAATGACAAAAAGAGGTATAGTCCAAAGAGTAACATCTAAGACATGTGCATGCATGTTGATTTTCATGTGCAATCTACATTTATATTAAACGGTGTGATAAAAGGTCAATGAATGTTGTTTCATTCGCCTAAATATTGTTTGATGCACACTTGGACAAAACTTTGGAAGGTTGGTATTAATCATCCAAACCCTTCCATTCATTTACCATCACATCGCTCTTGTAATAATGTTACAATAGTCTTGCATAACTATCTCATTGCAACTCTTGATTCTGCTACAGTCTGAAGGAAGGGTTCTACTATTTCATCATATGTTATAGATTTGTGGTCATGGAATTTCATTGTGAATCCATGGTTATTTAAGCTAGATCCTTGGGAACTTGTAATACCAACTTCAACCTCGTTCAATACATATTTATGATCCTAGCAATATAGTTCCAATTTCTTCATTTGTTTCTCCATTTCTTCCATAGATGACCTTAGTTGGATAAACTCTATTAGTGCAACGTCTCTTCTTAAGCTGGCATGTATTATTTTTTGGCTTAACCCTTCAATGGTAAGATCCTGGTCGTCCATTGTGTTAGGGATAATGGAATGGACTGCTTTGTTTGGATTGTAACTAGGTTTTTTCTTGGGAGTCTTTTTGGTTAGAGGAGAGAACCATGATTTCAATTGAAATTTTCCATTTGGGTATTTACTAGGCAATCCAATAATGTCTCGTAGTTATGTACAATAGTTTTTCCAATAATGAAAGGATAGAGGTTGTGCGGAATCTCATACTTCATGAATGCAGATGTTATGGATGATGTGGAACAAATCCCACGGAATGAAATCGGTACACATAAAAATGTCCATCTTCAAGAGTTTGAGAATGATCCCATTGAGCATGTAGATATTTAAGGTGATTCCAGTTGTTACAGGGTTATATGAAGCAAGATATTAGTAGATGTCATTGAATATTTGACTAGAGTTTATTATGCTGAAAGGGGAAAGAATGCAACTGTCCATCTTATGAATTGTATAGTAATTATGACAAAATTCCACCCTAAAGACGGGGAGTTGGTTAGGCATGGTTGTAAGGTGCCATAAATTATAAATTCAATTCGAAAAGTTTGTTGGTTGAGGCTTTTATGCATGCCTCATGTCCCCCATCAAGATTCTCTTTCTATCATTGATTGGAGTTTGTTTGAGATGTAGATTTAGATCATATCATAACAATACATCTCTTATTTACTTAAACTAGACTTCCATCTGGATGATTTACTATTTCATGTTGATGGAGGAGCATCTCGTTCTCATCAAAATATTCAAATTGTTATTCAGACATTAGGGTCTTGATATCCCAAGGGTGTGCATTCTCTTAAAGGAAATTAGTGTAATTTTCCTAAGTTTGTAAATAGGTTTTGGGAAGCCTAAAACCATGCATAAATATATGATCTTTGTAGACACTTGTATAAATATCAAGAAAATAGTTAATGAAAAAATGAATAGATAAGGATTGAGTTATTCAATTCATTGGATATAGGCGTTCACTCTATTATTATACATTTCTTACAATTTTATAACATTTAGTTTAGGAGTTTGTTGTGGTGAGTTGGAAGTTTATCTAAATTATATGTAAGCCTACGGGTGTAGAGTAAGGAGAGAGGAGTGGCCAAGAAAGTGAATAATCGAGCCAATGTAGAGTGAATAAGTGACCTAGAAGTTGTGTGATCAGGTCATTGTAGTGATAGAATCTCTCTGAATGTGAACTCATCTATAGAGGTTGGAGAAAAGTAATGCATTTTGTCAGATATCCGACATCTTCAATTTGTTTGTTATATGAATTTAGCCATGTCTACAGGGAGCACAAAATGAGTTCAGACCATTTATCCAAGGAAGCATTGAATATGAAGGCTACCCTCCTCTCCATCTCGTAACTTTTAGAAGGAGAAATCATTGAGGAAGGCCTGATATAGTTAATTTAAGATCTTTTTGGTTTATGTGGCATAGTATTTTTTGGTTCTTTCTACTATAGGATACATTATCATCTTTCTTGTTTTAGCTGGGGATATAGAGTTTGTTTTCATCCCCTCAGGGGTGTGTTTTCTCCACCCTCGATGCCTCCTTGGATAAGTTGTTTGGGCTCCTTATGTTCTCCATGTGGTATTGCTACTTCAGTCATCTTGGGAATGTGGGTTCTATCCCTCCCCTTGCCAATTTTTTTTGATACTTGCGATCTCCACTCGTATCTGGAGTGACTTATTGTCAGGACTATGTCAAAATTACCTTTGATTCACTATTGAATATCAAGGCACACCTCTTTTTCTTCTGAAACAAAGTTACAAAATATTTGCAAATGATTTTATTAGATATATTGAGATCCGTAAATTGGGTCTTTAATATTTTTGGGTGAGGAAACAAAATAAATTTAAAAAGGTACACCAAAGAATATTGTAAAAAACATAATTTGTATTTTGAGATAAATTGCCTGAAGAATTTGCTATTGAACGACTTGGTATCTATATCGTGTTAAAGGACTATGTGATGAACTGTTATACTAGGGAATTAATGATATTATTCAGGATAATGATATGACTATTATGTTGTTGGCCCGGGAAAGAAGCACAAAAAGAAAGTTCACATGCACAACCAAGGAAAATGTGCCATGCGCGCGATATAAGCAAAGGAAGATCACGAAGGACGAAAAGGGCCCACGAAGGCAAAGCAAACAGGTGTGCAGCAAAGGAAAGGAAAGCACAAAAGCGCACATGAGGAAAATGGACAGAAAGCGATAGGGCAATCATGGGTGTAGAAGCCGTCTTAAGTCGGCAGATGCCACACGAGTGAAAGAACGCTGTAAGTAAGGCCATTAGTGCCTCGTGTTGAGTCATGATCACCACAGTTGTAGCATGGGGGCGGCTGATGGTGACAGTTAATAGATTGACTATAAGCAGTCGACCTAGTATGGTCAAGTAAAATGTTATAAATAGGAGAGATTTAATAGTTAGAAGGTTTCTTTTTGTTAGTCGTAATTACAGAATGGGTTTGATAGACAAGAGCTATATATAGTTCCAGAGAGCAGATCTAAGAGAAAGTTAAGTATAATAGTGGAAGGAGAAAGCTCTGCTAGAGCAGTGTAGATGCTAGGAGAGTTGATCTAGGCTGTGTGCGAATATGTAGGAAGTAGCAGTAGATTAGGAGAAATAAGACAAAGAGCATGAGAACTATGAGTATGAACTTAAAGACATATCCTAAGATCAGTCTGTATCCCGCAGACTGCAAGGTACTATATCCTTTCTCATGCCAGATGAAGAGCACCTTGGTGGTTTTTCCCACATGGGTTTCCACATTATTTCTTGTGTCCAAATGAATAATTGATGTGGTGAATGTTTATGTGATTGATTAATAGTTGCTTTCTGTATAATATAAAAGTGGTTCAGTTTCTGTTAGTTTTTTGCAATTGGTAGATGGATGAACATAATATCTTGTTGAAATGAGACTATAAATATATATCATTCTGTATAATTCCTGTTATGAATCTCAACTTAAGTCATCGAGTCGATTGACGGGAATCAACTGCACCGCATGAGTTGCGCCATCTACGAGGGGGAAAGGAAAGTTAGGTCATGCGCGATGACATACAATTGTGCTCATTCGTGTAGAGCCGACTCCTCCATCCAGCTGCCCTACTGCCTTTGTTGAGCTACTTGGTTGCAATTCAAGGGACTATACTTCACCGACAATCACAGAAACATGGTTCCGACGGTTACCCATCTATGAGATATCTCGGGTGAGACTATGCTTGCTTCACAGGTGTTGCCAATGGGGCTTGCTCTATCAGGCTGGTATCTCAAGTAGTTGTTGGATCAATGGGATGCATAGAACCTGGGTCGCACAAGTGGGTAGAAGTGGCCAACAAATGGTTCCATTGCTAGGACCTCTTGATTAAATCGAGGAGATGTTATGGCACTCAATGAAGGAGTAGCTAGAATATCGACTGGATTCTAAAATGTTGATGTTCGCATGAGAAGAATTTGACAAAAGACAGGTGAAAGCAAGAAAATGGATAGGGGAACTGTCATAGTGAATGAGTCGCACAGTTTGTGGAGCAGATATGCTGTGTAAGAGCTAGAAGTAATATGGAAGGTAGTAAGAAGAGATGTTCCCTAGAAGTTCTGAGGATGAGTTAGGCACTGGGTTCTTGAGAAGTGGTAGGAGGTTCCAGTTAGGAAAGAGGAGAAAGGTAACAGGAGGAAGGAGAGCCTATAGCTTGACAAGGGAGCATGAATATATATGTAAGTCATACCTAGAAGAAGGATCCTGCGATGAAGAGGAGGAGTATAACTCGGTTTTTGAGAGAGAAGAATCGGGAGGGTCTGCAGAATCACCAAGAATAGGATGTGACTACAGTATTCTAGAGAGATCACCCAGAGCAAGACCTAGAAGTCTATCACCTAAACCCCTTGTGAACACTAGTAGTCCAAGTGTCGAGACTGGTGAGCAAGAAATCCCATCAGCGATCCTCGTAAATCCTATAAACTCAGGAGGTCCACTGAACAATTCTAGTGCTACCCTAATGGCGGAGACAGATGTTAGATTACCCACCTTTAATGGGAATGGAACAGAAGACCCAAAACAACATTGGTTTCTTTGTGAAGTTTTTTGGATGGTACGCTTAGTAAATACTGCCGATATAAAGAAGGCATAGATGATCACGACTCTAAGGGGTCATGCCCTGGATTGGTTCATGAAATTTTGTGCCGCACCAGTAGGAACCCCGTAGAAGACTCTTAAGGAGATTCAACGGGAAATGATCTCGGAGTTCCGAAAGCCCCAATCGAAGTCCCAATGTATTACCGAAATCAAGGAAATTAAGCAGGCTCCAACAGAAATGGTATGGGACTTCGACTAGTGGTTTAAAACACTGATGGCCAAGGTTAGTTTCCAAATGTCGGATGTACAGCATAAATAGTGGTTTATTGTTACGATAATACCACATATAAGAGGGCCACTCATGCAACAAAAGATCGCAACACAGATGGAGGCATGGAGTTAGCAATGAAGCTAGAGGCTTCACCCATAGGGGAAGGTGCCATAGGAATGACACAGATTTAGTCTCAGTTGGCTAACATGACTATCCAAATCCAAGATATGAAAAGGGGAAAAGAAGCACATGAAGGCCTCTGGTGCACTCGATGCAGGACCAACGGACATACCAAAGATGAATTCCCAACATATATGAACTATGTTTCATCCAAGGGGCCAATCCCATTGAATATCCCAGGATTACCTTGGTGCAATATATGCCAAACAAGAGGACACCAGGACACTGATTTCCTGTTTATGCACAAGACGGTATGTACACCCACCAGTCTATATTGTAAATTTTGTAAATCTGTAGGCCATGATGAAAAATATTGTAGGGCCTACCAACTCATGAGGGAGAAAATGATAGATGTGTATTCGATGAAGACGAAAGAAGAAGTAAATATTGAATAGACCCCCCCTCATTTCCAAGCTACTCCTCAGTTTTAGACTACATCGCAATTCCCATCTCTGCAGTAGTTTTAGATGGCACCCCAGTTTCAGAATATGGCCTCGTATAACTTATACCAATAGTAGTACCAGCAACCACAATACCTGTTACAACCACCTCAAAGGGAGGGTGGAAATTTTAGGGGCCGGGGAGGGGAAGGATTTGGCTAGGGAAGAGGGCCAAATGTATGCTACAATTTTTGAGTACTAGGGAATTACGCTAGGGATTTCCTAGAACCTGCAAGGACTTGCTCGTACTACAGACAAGATCACATTGCGGAGCAATGCCTACAACTCATTGCTCGATTACAAGCCTGGATCCTTGGACCAGCCAACCCGGTACCAAACCTCGCACCAAATCCTGTGCCAAATGCTCCCAATCCAAATGCCAATATCAATATACAAATGATAGTCGCTGAAACATGAGAAACCAATGCGATAATGGTCACAAGGGGAGGTGCTACGATAGGTGCTGCAGACAAACCCTGGGATGCATGCACAACCCCAAGTGTGACCTTCCGCAAAGAAGAAAGCGCTAATTGAAATTCAAGAACAAAATCACATATTCATGGATGTGTGTCCAGAGTTCATCGATGAAGAAAAACCATCTACCTCAGGCCAAGTGAAAGATATGCCTGAAATATTCTAGAAGATATTTGAACAATGAAGTACAGACAAAACTATAGATAAGGTTAGTAAACTTAAACCTTTCTTGTCATGTTGTTTAGCGCTAATCAAGGATAAGGAAGCAATTGTAGAACTGGAAGCACTCATCAAAACACTTCTAGAAGGATACCCTCCACCAAAGAAGGCTAACAGTATCAAGACCAAGCTCAAGATAGGACGTGAACTCAGGATGACTGCGCAAATTAGTGACTATGACATGGACTATATCATCCTCGACCTAGGATCCAATGTCAACATTTTAACACGCCAAATGTGGGAAATAATGGGCAAGCCACCTTTAGAATGGTCCCCCATTCAATTAAGGCTTGTAAATCAAGCAAAGGTCCTCCCTATTGGTAGGTTAGGTCAAGTTCAAGTGGATATTGAAGGATTACACACTTTTGTGGACTTTGAAGTCATAGACATAGTAGACGATACCACCCCATACCCTGCATTGCTTGGGATTGATTGGGAAATGGAAAACCCAATGATCATAAATTTCAAAAGAAGGATCCTATCATTTGAAGATGACGAGATGCAAGTCGTTGCACCCCTTGACCTGCTAGAAGGACCGAGGTATGTTGAACCGGTATTCAACAAAGGGCATGGTGACCAACTTGACACCATATACAATATAACCATCCTTCGGGAAGACTATATTAATCCTAATGCAAATGGTAACCTAAGCTGGAAATATAGAGAGTTCATGTACATCAGACTCAGGAGAGGCATTGAAGAAGTGGCAGAACCGATTGCATGAAGTCAAAAAATGTGCCAGGAACTCAGTCGCGACCACTACCTACATATGAAGGATTTCCTAACTTGGCAGCATTATTGACTGAATTTGAAGAACTAGTAACAGAGCCACAACGACTGTTTGCACTAGACTTTGCATTAAAAGCTATGCCCGGATGATGGTGGGGTACGCATAAGAGCACCATAACTGAATGGCCACAATGCAGAAAGTTGCTAGAAGTAAGGTTTGGAGAAGAAATTACAACTGTAACCCAAATATATACAGGGTTATCCAATCCTATCGAACACTTGGAACAATGTTCCATAGCATTCTCGAACTACCCTCACAAGGAATGGGTTCATCATTTCATCCATATTCTTGAGATGACACCATGAGGTTGGTATGCATCTATGGAGTTGCACCAGGAGACAAGGGAATGGGAAGAATTTGCACAGAAATTCACTTACACATTCTAGTTTGTGGATGAACAACCTACAGTTGATATTGCACTGAAAACTATTAAGGAAAAAATATTCGCCGAGATCCCACTAGAGATTGTGTATTCTCAACCTTGTGCTGCACATTCCCACCAATGTTGTGAGACAGTCCAACATTGGATGACGTGCTATAATCTCTTTGGGGACCCAGATGATGATCCGACCAACATTAATATTCCTAAATTGGAAGGATCATGCGAGGTAGAAGGGAGCGGCATTTCCAGTGAACAGTTCATTAAGCCGCTAAAGGTTAAAAAGGTTAACATTGGATCGGAAGACAATATGAAATTTGCTAACATTGGAGACTACTGGGATGAAGAAACAATAGCCAAAATCACCAATATATTACATGAATTTTAGGACCTATTCCCAATAAATTTCAAGGATATGAAGGGAATAGTAGGAGATTTTGGTGAAATGAAAATTCCACTCAAACACGATGCAAGGCCAATGAAACAACGACCATACAGATTAAACCTATGTTATAAGGATAGAGTAAAAGAAGAACTAGATCGCATGTTGGAGGCAGGAATTATTGAACCAGTTGAAGAATCAGAGTGGATAAGCCCCATAGTCATCCAGGACAAAAAGACGACAAGTGAAGTCAGAATCTGTGTTGACCTGAGAAAACTAAATGATGCCTGCTTGCATGATCCATTTTGTACACCCTTCCCAAATGAGGTTTTGGAAAGCATTGGTGGACAAGAAATGTACTCATTCAAAAATGGGTTCTCAGGATACCATTAGGTCTGAATTGCGCAATAAAATTGACACAAGACACCCTTTGTAATAGAATGGGGATGCTACTAATACTCGGTAATGCCCTTTGGCCTTAAAAATTCCCCTGCTATTTTTTCTGGAATAGTAGTATCTGCTTTCAAAGATTTCATTCATAAGTTTCTTGAAGTATACTTTGAGTGACTGGATGGTCTTTGGTCTGGTAAGAGACCATATTGAAAATTTGCGCATGATGCTAGAGAGGTGTTGCCAGTATCAAATTGCACTGAACTTAAGAAAATGTATCTTCTCTGCACCTTTCGGTGTATTGTTGGGCCATGTAGTATGCCGCGATGGAATCTTGGTCGATCCCATGAAGGTAGCAATTATCCTAGACTTGCCTCCACCCACATCAGTCACGCAACTCAGGTCTATGTTGGGACACACTAGGTATTATAGGAAATTTATAAGAGGGTATGCAGAGATAACTGCCCCAATGGAGAAGCTGTTAAAAAAAGATGCCAAGTTCGAATGGATAGAAAACTGCTAGGAGAGTCTTGATAAACTAAAGGGTAAAATGGCTACTACACCAGTATTAATATTTCCATATTGGAAAAAAGAATTCCATGTACATGTTGATGCCTCATCGATTGCGCTTGGCATAGTGTTAACCCAACTAGGAGATGGTGTAATTGACCACCCAATCGCATTTTCCAATAGGAAACTATCAACGACAGAGAAAAATTATACCACAACTGAAAGAGAAGGGCTTGCAATGGTCTATGCACTACAAAAATTCAGACATTATCTATTGGGTGTACACTTCAAAATGTTCACTGATCATTTTGCGCTAAAATACTTGGTCAATAAGCCAGTGTTGCAGGGGGGAATATGCTGGTGGCTCCTCCTATTTCAAGAATTTGACTTTGAAGTCATTGTGAAGCCAGGACGACTAAATGTTGGGCTTGACCACTTATCGTGAATTGAAATTGGGGAGGAACCCACCATCCTACAGGACAATTTACTGAATGCGCAACTATTTGATATAGATGTTGTTGATAAAGAATTCGATACGATTATACACTTACTTAATACAGGGTATGCACCTAAAGATTATTCAACATGGAAAAAGAAACAGCTAGTTGTTAAGGGATCATACTACATGCTCATAGTGTGACAGCTCTATAAGTTTGGACCAGATGAAATACTGCAAAGATGTGTCTTTGAGCATGAAAGACAATGGGTAATGGCAGAAGTGCATACGGGTGTCTCAGGAGGACACTAAGCCGGGAAAGCAACAGTGCACAAGATTTTGCAAGCCAGACTCTGGTGGCCAATGGTACATATGTATACAATAAAATACTATTCTAATTGTGACAAGTGTCAAAGAACAGGGAAACCATCGCGACGTGACGAAATGACACTTGCGCCACAAATTACACTGCAGGCCTTTGATAAATGGGCAGTGGATTTTGTTGGCCCTATCAGTCCACTGGGAAAATGAACTGGTGCACATTATATCATCACTGCTATAGATTACTTGACAAGATGAGCAGAGGCCGCACCTGTAAAATATTGTACCGCTGCAACTGCGGCCCACCTCCTTTTTGAGAACGTCGTCACAAGATTTCGTTGTCCCAAAATCCTAATCAGTGACCAAGGTACACATTTTTTAAATAAGCTAATTGTTGAACTGACTGTAGAATTCCAAATCTAACATAATAAAACAACACCCTACCATCCTCAAGCAAATGGAACTATCGAGGCATTCAACAAGGTACTTGAGAATGCGTTGAGCAAAGTATGCAATGTGTGCAAATATGACTGGGTCCATAAAGTCTCAGCGGTATTATGGGCCTATAGAACAACATGAAAATGAATAACTAGATACACCCCTTTTCGTTTAGTCTATGGACAAGAAGCAGTTGTGCCCATGGAGTATATTGTACCGAGCCTACGAATTGCTGTGATAGCAGAGATGACAAATACCGGCATTGTAGAAGAGAGGCTGGCACAACTGGTTCAAATGGAAGAAGAACATTTTATTGCAAGATTCCATCAAAATGTGGAAAAGCAATGACAGAAAGCCTGGCATGATCGCTACATCACAAAAAAACAGTTCAAGGTTAGTGGACTTGTTCTGATGTATGATAGTAAGTTTCTCAAGCATCTAGGTAAGCTCCAAACGCATTGGTTAGGTCCATACGTTGTTGCGCATATTACTGAAGTAGGCACCATAAAACTACATAAACTATATGGAACACTAGTAGTGGGCATGATCAATGGCCGTCGATTAAAACCCTATCGCGATGACTATGACATGGTCCCATAAAGCCGTAATGCGCAAAAAAAAAGTGACAGATTTTTCAGAAAGTAGCTCGCCAAAAGTGACAAACAACTAGCAGGAATTGACATTCGGTACAGACATGGGAAATTAAAAAAATATTCGGCACCACTAAATGTCTAGTAGCATTAAAGCGGTAGGTCCGAGGAAAAAGGGGGCAGACATTTTGGTACCATTTGGTAGAATGCCTTAACTGCCCTAACAAATGCATAATGGAGCTTACGTGTGCAAAGGAAAATCCCATGTGATTCGCCATAGGGTCCTTCACTCGGTCCATTCAGCTTAAATACTCGTCACCCATAAGCCATCCTTGTCTTCCACCATAAATTTATACATTCCTTTAACGAAACAGCAATACAAAGAGCCGAGCTCGCTGCATAGATCGAGCCTTCCTTTAAAGCCAAATACCTTACTCAGTAAAGTATTCCAGCCATAGTGAGCACTCCAGTAAGGACACCTTGAACCGGTTTGGCCGCCCAATAAGATGAATAAGACTCAGGAAAATTCGAAAGTAGTACCAAAGTCGAGAATCGTCAAAAAAACACTACAGAGTCTGCCGCATCCATCACAAGCAGGAAGTCAGCTCACACAGAGAGCTGCCTCCCAACCATTAGAGCAACCGGCAGAATCCCAAGTTTTTACCGCTATGCAATCCTTGAATACTGACCCCCCAAGTTCCTCCATCCTTGGGGCAAAAATACCTAAAGCTAGTAGAGCCAAACCAGTTAGGCCATCATCACCACAACCAGAGCTCAGTGAAGAGGAGAAGAACTTAGTGATGTGCTATGTATCGCCTAGGAAGCCTGGTGTCATAGCAGTAACGGTGAACATTCCATAGCTACTAGAAGAACCCACTATTCTAGAAGGCATCGCAAAACCGCAGGATTCCATACTGCCCAAGCTTCAGGTATTAAAGTTTAAATACTATGATACTCGGAAGCTAGACATCTCCAGAGATCAATTCATGAAAGTAAAAGCTGACCAGCCACCGGATCGCTCCAATGCACGTGGATTGGAGCGATCTGGTATATTAAACCTACTCCTTATGCCCCACTTTGGCTGCTCTAGACCAGTCGGCATGTATGTTAAGAAAATTATTGTGTGCTTCCATGGTGGATACCTTTGGCTGAACAAACCATACGAGGTGACGGTGGACTTGATTTTGGACATTACAGGTCTGCCGTGGAAGGGAATCGACCCGGCCCTATACTTGTATAATGAGGGGGAAAAGACAGAAAATAATGATATGAAAGCTAAGTATCAGCTCCTCTATGGTGGAAAGGGTTTTCTCATCAGCTCCATTAAGGATAGTGCAGTACAGTCAGCATCAAAGATCTTGTGTAGCAAGGTCCTACAGAAAATGAGATCGGCTGAATGCACAGCTGCAATAGTAGAACTCACGAAAAAATGTGCACAGGGGGTGCACATTAACTGGTCCCAATTCCTCTTAAATGAGTTGTTCGATGATGCATGAGAAGCACAGGAACAACCCACAGCTAAGTTTCACTTCTCTTGGCACTTAATTTTAATTTCTTTCGCAGTATGGGCGCTACCACCAAACTATCAGCCCATGGATATCCCCGTACAATTTCTTGGGAGGCCTTACAAGAACCTCTAGGAGCATAAGGACAACAAGCGCAAGAATGATGCCAGAATTATATTTTTCCTACAACGAGAAAGGCTCGAGAAAATGGTGCACGCACAGTACTGGTTGACTCCTGCAATAGTTGCAAAGTACCCGTTCATTCAATTCCATGCAATGCACTACAACATCATCTTGCAACCGTGAGGGGACCCCAATAAGAAATCCCTTCCAGCATTGTTCATCCCCAGGGATGCAGAAATTGAGCGAGAAATCAAATATTGGCTTGAGGAATGGCTTACCTATCAAGAGAAGGTACCTACATGACAGTAAGTCCCGCAGGAGAATCTGTTAGTTTTTCAACATTTAAGCTAGCATTATGTTAGGATCTTTTCACTGAGAGAATAACAAGCATAGCAAAAACATAAGCACATCACATGAGACAAGAGACACAAAGAGTTTTGATAGGGGAAACCATAAATGCAGAAAACCCCTCAACTTCCTCTAAGATAGTATCACCACAAGATGTGAAACCCAAAACAGTAAGATGACCTCCCAACACAACAGCAGCCTTCTGTCTTCTGTCAAGCCAAAGTATTTCCTTCTCCAAAGGTGTGCCACACTTGAGAGAGCAAGTGATGTAATTCACAAGTGATAAATAGAGAGACTCTCACTCTCTATTTATATTCTTCCGTTGACTTGAAGTGCACTCAACCATGTAGGCTTAACTTACAATTACTTACTTGAGCCTACACCCTAAATTAGTGTATAATAACCCAAGTGCCCCGAAACTGTGGGGACTTACCTAATGACTTGACAAGACTTATTTACATTAATAATCCTTCCGATCGGAACATCGGCATAAGACAATATGACTCAAATACATAATAGAAACATCCCGGAATAAACATCGGGTTACAATATATAAAATACATATAAGAATACATTCCAAAGTTACATATACATCAACACTCCCTCTTAACTAGGAAGGTATTCTTTCGACACAATTTTCAGCACTGGTCTTCTTCTCTGCATCAACTGGATCATCTTCGTCTTTGAGTCATCTTCGTCTTCAAGTCATCTTCGTCTTCAAGTCATCTGGATCTGGATCATCTCTCGATCTGGATCATCATAAAATGGCATCACTGGATCTAGATCATCACTCGATCTAGATCAACATCACTGGACTGGATCTGGATCATCTCTTGATCTGGATCATCACTGCTGGATCTGGATCATCATTCGATCTGGATCTCTCAAAG
>LPNX010173975.1:177919-192093 GCA_001517045.1 Pseudotsuga menziesii | reverse complement strand
ATTAGTGTATAATAACCCAAGTGCCCCGAAACTGTGGGGACTTACCTAATGACTTGACAAGACTTGTTTACATTAATAATCCTCCCGATCGGAACATCAGCGTAAGACAATATGACTCAAATACATAATAGAAACATCCCGGAATAAACATCGGGTTACAATATATAAAATACATATAAGAATACATTCCGAATTTACATATACATCAACAGAATCCACCAGAGAACCCAAGCCATCATGATGCCAATACCAGTATGCAGGAGCCCTAGGATGAATTCCAAGAAGATGAAGTGGAAGATGAGCGCAACCTACCCAATGACAACCTAGACGACCCCGCTATAAGTGACTAATTGAGTGCCGAGCAAGCCCAGAAAAAGAGGACCAAGAAGCCCATGCAAGAGGAGGAAGACGAAGACACATTGAGCTTCCCATATAGCAAGAAGCAGAAGGTTAACCGGTCCTATGTTAGAGACATACCAGATGCAGACTTGACCCTTTTGCGTGACTCTATCACAGAAGTCACAGGGAAAACTTTGGGACATCTCGTGACCAGGAAAACCAATTGGACAATGGTCATCACCACAAAGGTTAACCAAATCGCGTGAACTATCACCAAAGTACGAGACACCATGCGGGCTGGAACCCATGGTTTTTCCCAATTAGATGCCTTAGCGGCACCAATCATGATCCCACCCCTAACAATAGGAATTCCTACGCAGGCATTGTCTAAGAAAGGAGAAGAGAACGAGGCAAGTCTCCATAACTTGGACACATTGATTTTAAATTTTTCAAAGTTAACTTTGCCGCAGATATACTCTATTCAACAGGCCGCTACAACATAAATTAGAATTCACGAAACTACAGCTACCTCTTAGGAAGATAAGGCAACCAGAAAAGCAAGGGAGCAAAAGCAAGTTATCAACCTCTAGTGCATAGATCTAGCAGCCCAAGACCAAAGGCAGGCTTCGCTAGAACAAGAAATAAAGGAAGCATCGGTAAAACTCTTCGATGAGGAAGAAGAGTTTGTGGTCGAACCGGTGTATCAATTGAGACGTTTATCCAATCTAGCCACATACCTCTAGAAAGAGATCTGGGAAATGAAAACCAACCCACCGCCTGGCATGCCTCGGAAGTGCTGCAGCAAAGGAAACAATCGGCAACTCAAGCAATTTCCCAGCTAAGGGAAGCCGAGAGTGTATGTGTAGAAGCAATCAAAACAATTGCTACAGCATGGGAGCAGCTCATCAATGATGCAGTGGCAGAGAAACTTGCCGAGCAAGCATGGTAAGCATATTTACAAATCTTGGCACTGAAAGCTGAGATTAAGAAGTTACCAATGAAGGATAAAATCGCTCGGGGCACTGAGATTAAGGATCTCCTTGATAAGGACATAACCCTGTGCGACCAGGAAAGCAAGCGCAACAAGGAAATGGATAAATAAAAGGACGGAGCCGAAAGGATAACAAAGATAATTCACCTGGTTCAGCAGTACATCCATGACTTAACTCACACACTGGCAAGTACCTCGTCGAAACACCCAAGCGGCACAGTGCAGGAACTCGAGCAGTAGGAAGATGAAGCTTGCCAGGAGATAGAATTACTTACACCTATTTTGGCCTAGTTCCATCAAAGAATTGGCAATGCATCCCAGCTTCCAGGGAAAGATATATTTGCAGAGGAGACTGCAGAAGAGCTCCGAGAAGAAGCAGGAGAAGAAGAATTCAATGCAAATAAGGGCACGTAGGAACATGATGCAGAACAGCAGAAGTGCCATAAAAAAGGCACGGACCAGATGCAGAGCAAGCTGTGGGCATAGAATTATCAAAACAAGCTGAAGAGGAAGCCGTATAATCCCAAGTCAAGAAAAAAGAGGCAAGGTACGAGATGCGCAAGCTACAAAGTAGAAGAAGCTAAAAATAAATAAAAAGATACCACACAAGGTGGAAGGTCGGATCGCTCATATGTCCTTTGCTTCGTGGCTCGAGATGAGCCACAGGTGACCCAGATATCTTGGGTTAGTTGTTGGATCGGTGGGCTATGTAGAACCTAGGTCGCGCAAGTGAGGAGAAGTGGCCAACATATGTCATGCTTATAAGTCTTTCCATGTTTTTTGCTAGTATTTTTCTATTATTTGTCAATCTTTTTTTTGGCCATGGTGCAGGTCGAACCAAACAGGTATTTTTCAAAACTGTCTTCCTCTAGCAAGGGAAGTTTGGGAAGGCTAGAGGAATGTGAAACATCTAGTAGGTATACAAGGGCTAGATCAACTAGATGTCACAAGATCAGAACAAAATTTAATAAACACATGGATTTTTTTCTCAGAGGAGGAGAGTCATGTTCTTATGATGAAGAGACAATAGGAGACATCAAGGTGCTCTTAAGGTACAAACACCTAGTGAAACAATGGGTACCTAGAGATCCTACTCAAGTCAGCACTAATTTTTGTGTGAATGAGAGGATATATAGAATTGCACCATTGTCATTACATGGATTGGGGTTGTTTTGCATGGATGGCATAAAGGTCGGATACGATAGACGTATAGAATTGATGGAGTATGTTGGACCCTCTTACAACTGCAATGATTGGATGTTCCTGGTCCAATATACACAAAGTATGCATAGATATGGGTTGTCAGCAAATTATTTACAATTGAAAGACAAAGATCAAAATAAAGGAGCAACATTGTACATTCACATAAGGCCAAAAATAACTGGGAATATTGTGGGATTTATAAATAGTACACAACTAGGGTGTACACTTAAGAAACCCAACTGCATATTTGAGGCGCATGAAGGAAACCATGTCTTTGTATGTGCCATTAAATCAATAGTTGATGGGGAAGAGCTACTTATTAATTGTAATTTGAATCGAGTAGATACGAACACAGTTAGTTTGGATGTTGTACATCCAACAATTTACCCAACCTTTTATTAATTATTTTAACATCATTAGGATTATTTGTTAGCAGATAATTATAATTTTTTATTATATTTCCTATGTTGACTTCATGGGGAGGTGATGGGGGGTGCATCACACTAGCAACAGGTGAGAGGAGTACACAATTCGTGAGGCAACATGTATACATCAAAATGTTATGTTATTAAATTGTTTTAGTGAGTATTTTGGTTTCATTAGGTGATTTTTAGTATGTTTTTTATGCAGGGTTTTGTCAGGGGCACCTCCCTCACAGTAGATGTTCCTATACATACCTCAAGGTGGTAGGTATACATCGATATTGCCATTGTAAAAATTTAGGATAGACAAACATATCTGTTGTTATATTTTTTCAATAGTATATTAGGTTCGTTTATATAATATTATCTATTTTTCATGCAGAGTGTTGATCAGGGAAGCCAATCAAAAATTTATTAGACGACTACAGCCTTGGGGAAACAGCTAAACATGAATGTAATTCTACATTTTAAATACTTTAAAATTGTACACATGTATAACGTGTAGCATAATGTTTATTTTGTTATGTTTTCGTTCATTATGAGAATGTTGTCTACTTTTTTTGCAAGTTGATGATCGGGGAAAGTCCCCAGCTGTTGATCAAATGACTGGAGCCTCGGAGAAATAGATTAACCTGAATGTAATTTGACATTTTAAATACTTCAAAAATTTACACATATAAAACATGTACCATAATGTTTATTTTGTTATGTATTTTTTGTTTTTACGATTGTGTTCATTATCATAATGTTGTATACTTTTTTTGCAGGTGGATGATCGAGGAAAGTCCCCAACTATTGATGAGACCACACCGTCATGTAGGATTCAGGTAAACCTATATGTAGTTCTAGTAATCTATCATGATAGACAATTTTTGTTAATATAATTTTTTGCATAGACTATTGCTTCAACAACTAAGCAATGTTTTCTATTTTTTTTATAGACAAATGCTTCGGTTTATGAAACAAAAACTCAACTATATTTAGAATTTGATGTCTACCAGTTGTTCAATGATGCTAACATTGGTTCATCTATAGACCCGTTGAAGGTACTACAAAAGACCTTAAAAAAACAACACGAGGAAAAGGTTCATCTAGCATTAACAGTTCCACATACAGATGACATCAAAGCAAAGATTCAATTGTTGATCCAGAGATGTCGGTCCTTGAAAGTAAGTTGCGGAATCATAATGTAAATTCATTTAGAACTTTATAATTTATAATTTTATATGATATTGAACTTATAATACAATGGTTTGTATTTACAGGAAATTATGCAACAAAACACTGGTGGTGAAGGCGTTGTTGGTCCCAGTGACCAAACCACTCCACGTACACCACATACTGCACCCTTTTTGTCCATTGAATAGTAGGAAACACACTCTGTGACACCCCTAAGGCTAGCATAGGGTGCAGCTGATGTTGATTGACGCACAACAGATCATGTAGAAGAAGGGGTGGAGGCAGGGTTTGATACTAATACTGATGTTGAAGCAACATTTCTTGGATCTTCTCCTGTCACTAGCACTGGTTCAATAGTGAAAACATTTTTGGTGAACGATGAACTCGTTCCAATAAAGATATAGAAGATTCCAAGTAATTATATATTGTTGAATTTAGTTTTTATAATTTGTTTCTAATATACTGATAATGGTTGACTAATGATGGCATAATTGTTTTGCAGGAAATGGTGTATTTTATAAAAATCTAAATGATTTTACCTTAGAGATATTCACGCCCACCATCCTCACAAGGTGGGATAGACAGCCAAAAGCCTTAAAGGATGAGCTGAATAATCGATTGGTTGGTATGTTCAGAAAAGATACCTTTGATACATCAAACGTCCCAAAGAAGGATGGAAAACATCTGAAGATTGTCTAAGACCAATATAGGGTTCACCTAGAAAAGAACCCTGGGCATGAACGCCCTCTGATGGTTCCATCAAGGGAGTGGAAAGCCCTGGTGAAATATGGAAAAGAGAAGGGTTTGAGAAAAGCATGAAAGATACCACCAGGCACAGGGAGGTATGCAATACATTCCACAATGTAATGGTAATCCTTATTATTATTAATTTTTATATCAAATTTGGAACATCGACTAACGTAATTCAACACTTGATGAGACTGTTAGACACATCAAAGGCCACCAAGGCAAGACTGAAAAAAAATGGTCAACACAAGCTTGGGCCTGGTGGTTATTCCAATTTGGTGGCATGATTTGTAAGTATCAAAAACCCGATACTGCATCCAAATAATATATAGAAAATTATTTTTGTTTTATTTTGGAGAAAAATGTAAAATTAATTACGTCATGCAAATATGCAGGCCGACCGATTCAAAGAATTTCCCACTCAAGAAGACTTGAATCTTGGATTCTAACACAGCTTTGACGCTATTGTTGAACATCGAAGAAGCTTGTCTGGGAATACTGCACTATCTTCTGCTGATCCATCTAGTGCACATGTATATAAAAATTATATAGTTTAATGAAAAATTATTAATTTGCATGAATGTATTCGTTATAAAAAATTAACATAAACTATTTATTTTGTTTTGAGAAGGAACGTAATGATCCCATTAATGTCGAGGATGTACACCAACCAGTTGAAGATCATTCTTCGATTCCTAGTAATGAATTTATTAATATGCTACTGTTTTGTATAGATAATTGTATATTATGAGCATTAATTATAATTCTCCACAATTCAACTACAGATCATGTAGATGTAGGTAACATTGAACAGGTCTAGCTTGGACAGGATAATGATGAACATGATGATGTGCCCACGCCAGGTAAAAAAACACCTTTGTAATGTTTTTTTGAATGAATTACTTGTAATTATAAAAACAAAAATAAATTAATGAAACATTTTGACATTATTGCAACAATTCCTAGCCCTTCGCCGCAAGTTCAACCTGGCGAGCAATCTACTAGGGAGACCGATGAGAAAATTATGGAAGATGCGCTTCTTGCTAAATATGTAAAGAGAAGAAAAGTAAAAAGGAAGTGACTGAAGAAATTTTGAGTAATTATTTTTTATAACACAATGTAGTGCATGGTTTTTTCCTCTATTTAATGAATGAATGGTTAAATGAATGCTTTAATGAATGTTTTACTGAATGGTTTAATGAATGCTTTTTTTAGCTATTGAATGATTGAATAGTTTAATGAAGGATTTTTTCAGCTATTGAGTGAATTAATTTGTAGTAAATTGTTATTTGCAAGCAGATGCATTGGGTTTTGGGAATTGAGAGTGATGTGAGGGGGGGGATGGGCCATAAGAGCTTCCACCTTCACGTGGTTGGTCTTGTTTACTAGAGAATATTAAATTATTCTCGAAACAAAGAGGAGATCAATGAATGGTAAGGAAGTATACATTAAAAACAGTTATTTCTATAATTGTAGTGTTTAAATTTTAATATTGCTATTTGACTCATCCATTGGAACTTGTTACAGATAGCATTGAGAAACATTTTCATAGTTTAGAGGCAAAAACTAGAGTTTTGATGTGATCGATGGCCTTATATACATAGTGTTGTGGTTCTCCATGTTTCCTTAGGTGATCTATTATTACCGATTACTTTACTTGAATAGTTGAATAGTATTGTAATTTACATTGTAATAATATTGTATTTATTTAGATTGGTTTTGTTATTTTCATAAAAAAGAAAAATATTTATTTGATCGGTCCTAACATGAAATTATTGCAACAGGAAAACATTTTTAGTATGTTGAATGATGTTTTGAAAGGTAAAGCAAAAGAAGACAGCGTGAAGCTCCATAAATCAAGGTAAGTTGTAACAAAAAAAATTATAAATAGTATAGGAAACATATTCCTAATTCTCATACATATTTTTCTTCAGTTAATTTGATTTGTATTCCATACTTGCTCAATTTCTACCATTCTTTGTTCCCTATAATTTTAACTTGTTTGAATTGATAATAGAATATATCATATATGCTTCAAAATTATCAAATATGCTTAGAAGTCCAAAAACATGGACAACATGTTTTGTTGCCTGAAAATGTTAGGTTCCTTGTTGTCGGTTTTGAATGGTTTTCTTTGTAATAGAATCATTGTCAAAATAATAGATACATTTTTCAAATCTTATTAGATTGCAGATACAAACCTAGGGTTTCCCTAGATCTCTATATATGGTCAAAAGTGATCATATCAAAGAGATGTGAATTTCTCTTGATCTATATAGCCAGAGGCTGTAAAGTCACTTCATATATTTGTTGATTGTTCTTCATACATGTAATCACCAACATGGAATCTCCATATACTTGAAGTCAATCAAGACCTTTCACAAGTGATAGAGATCTTCTCATAACAAAACCTCTCTCTTGGTCACTAGGGATAGAGATCATGGCCCATTCAATATTTGTTATAATCATGCTTGGTTCACTTTATCAAACACTCATAGTGCTAGATGTTGAATTTTCATATGCTTAGCTAAGATATCAGTATATCATTGCATTTTTCATAACAAAAGCATATAAACAGGATCACTGAAAGAAACAGTATCACAAGAAAAACACAGATTTATCCTAGGAAAACCCTAAAGGGAAAAACCCAGCAAAACTTCCTCAATATAGATGCCCCAAAAAGGTAAAAAGGTAAAACCAACAAGGAGATCAAAAACCTGATCCTCCTCCTTCTCTAGCTACTTCTCTCCTCCACAAGTGCGCTACTCAAGTGAGTGTGTGTGTCTCAAATGAGGAGCACTACACCTCTATTTATATTCATCCGTTCACTTAAGTTAACTCATTTGACATGTAGGCTCGAGTTAAATCATGTAGGCTCGAGTAACCACACTGGGGTGCTAATGACCCACCTTTACAATTAGAGGGGACTACCTCATGACTCTTATTAGTTCTTCTGATTAGGAGCATCGGGGTACAATGGAATAAAAGTGGTTCTCTCGGTAGGACCATCGAGGACCACAAAAAGATACATATAGAATATTCTTCGAAGTTACAATATTTCAACACTCCCCCTTAAAGAGAAGGGTATTCTACAGCAACATCAACAACAACAAGAGTAGAGATAGGGGACATCATCAACATTAGCAGGGTAACACATCTATAAATCATTGGAAGCTTTTCAACATCATGTAGAATTCATCTTCAATCTTCAGTCTTCATCATTAGCAACATCTTCAGTCTTTGATCAGCAACATCTTTAGCATTTTTATCTTTCAATTAGCAATGACATATTCAGCACTTGGACCTTTCGATTAGCAACATCTCAGCACTTTTACTGTTCGATCAGCAACAACATCTTCAGCATTTTGACCTTTCGATTGACAACATCTTCAACACTTTGACTTTTCGATTAGCAACAACATCTTCAGTATTTTGACCTTTCGATCAGCAACATCTTCAGCACTTTGACTTTTCGATCAGCAACAACATCTTCAGTACCTTGACCTTTCAATCAGCAGCAACATCTTCAGTACTTTGACCTCTCGATCAGCAATATCATCATCAACACTTTTCCCTTTCGATCAGCAGCAACATCATCATCATCATATTCTGATCTGTCGATCATAATCATCATCACATTCTGATCTTTTGATCAGAAACATCATCATCATACTCAGATCTTTTGATCAGAAACATCATCATCATACTCTGATCTTTCGATTAGAAACATCATAACCATAGTGCGTCATCATCATACTCTGATCTTTAGTACGTCATCATCATAATACTCTGATCTTTGAATCAGTATGTCATCATCATCATACTCTGATCTTTCGATTAGTACATCATCATCATACTTTGATATTTCTATCAGTACGTCATCATACTCTGATCTTTCGATCAATACGTCATCATCATCATACTCTGATCTTTCGATCAGTACTGCATCATCATCATCAGCAACAACCTGCAATCCACAACTCAAAGAAAAAAATTCTTTGGATCACTTTTGGACTTAAAGTCTAGGGATGATACAATCCCACCACATTCTCGACAACCGAAGTTACCGGATTGATTATGGGAGAATCAATCCCTATCACTTTAGGACTAAGTCCAAGGATGATGCGATCTTACCACATTCTCGAGGACCGAAGCCACTGGATTGATTACAGGAGAATCAGTCCCTATCACTTTAGGACAATGTCCAAGGATGATGAAATCCTACCACATTCTCGAGGACTGAAGCCACCGGTTTGATTACGGGAGAATCAGTCCCTATCACTTTAGGACTATGTCTAAGGATGATGCAATCCTACCACATTCTCGAGGACTGAAGCCACCAGATTGATTACAGGAGAATCAATCCCTATCACTTTAGCACTATGTCCAAGGATGATGCAATCCTACCACATTCTTGAGGACCAAAGCCACTGGATTGATTACGGGAGAATCAATCCCTATCACTTTAGGACGATGTCCAAGGATGATGCAATCCTACCACATTCTCGAGGACCGAGGTCACCGGATCTATTATGGACAGAAGTCCCGAGATGATACAATCCCTTTTCATTCTCAAACATCGAGGTCTCTGGATCACTTTAGGGAAAGTTCCCAGGGATGATACAATCCCACCACGTTCTCAAGGACTGAGGTCACTGGATCTATTATGGACAGATGTCCCAGGATGATACAATCCCTCTTCATTCTCGAAGACCGAGGTCTTCGGATCACTTTAGGGAAAATTCCTAGGGATGATACAATCCCACTGCAACATCACTACTCCCCCTTTTGAGGAAGGTCTTTCCAAACAACACCAAGCTTGTCTTGAAAGTGTTCGAACTCTACTCGAGGCACAGGCTTCGTCAGTACATCATCATCCAAACCATCAGCATCTACATCTTCAGTGTGTGAATACTGAACTATCACCATCTGTATCTCCAGTATGTGAATACTGAAATATCATCTATATCTTCAGTATGGGAATACTAAAATCATCATCATCTATATCTTCAGTATGGGAATACTGAAATCATCATCATCTATATCTTCAATATGGGAATACTGAAATCATCATCATCTATATCTTCAGTATGGGAATACTGAAACATCATTATCTCTATATTCAGTATAGAAATACTGAATCACCATCATCTGCATCTTATCTTGTATGTAGAAATACCAGATTTCTATGTGTTACGTCAGAACAAAGGGTTCTTTGTCATCACAACTATGGTTATCACATAGAATCATTGTAGTATCCATCTTCAAGTCAGAGAGACCTGATATCAGCTTTTGAATCCATATGGCTTCACAACTTAGTAGAGCAATCCGCTATGTATTTTGCTTCAACCATGCTAAGAGAAACACTGGACTGTTTCCTGCTAAACCATGAACTCATAGCAGACCTCAAAAAAAAGCATCTACTTGATGTGATTTTCCTATCTGAGATACTTCCAGCCCAATCTGCATCTATGTAGCCATACAATCTATACTCATGGCTACCATCATAGTATAGACCAAAGTCTATAGTCCCTTTCAGATATCTCATCACATGTTTTGCAGCTACTAGGTGAACCCGTCTTGGTTGAACAAGATATTGACTTAAGGTGTTCACAGAAAAACAAATGTCTGGTCAAACAAAACTAAAATTATAAAAATTTGGGCCAAGAAACATTCCATAGATCCCTCAAAGGAAGTAAAACACAACAAGAAAAAATTTAAACAAAACTAAAATGAAGAAGTACGGATCTAGGGGGGAGTCAAGGAACAAAACAAGGAGCAATTACAACTTGATCAGATGATACAATCCAAAGGACGAGGTTAAATCCAAAAAAACTATAGCTTAAGGCAAGTAGTAAGAACATTAGTTTTTCCATAGTTGATCCAACTTTAGACTCAATATGGAACCATATCTCAAAATTTTCCCTTCTAAATGGAATGAAGAAAAAATATATTCAGTAACAAAGAATGTTTCTTGTATAACCCTCATCAAGCCATTCTTTTTGCGTAAAGGGTGGCAAACATTTATATTTTCCAAGTATTGGCCTTAGATTTTGCCATATTGGTTGTTTTCCTAACCAAACATATTGATTAACCAAGTATTTTGAGGTAAAAAATTGGTGTCACATAATTTACATTAAATGACGTATCCCCCATACTAGGTTATAAAGAACCTCATTACTCTATGCAATCCTGTCTTATGCTTTGAATCCTCAAACCCTAATTCTTCTACTCTTACATCATCATAAACATCAATACTTCCATGTAGCATCAAGAATACAATAACTCTATGATATTTTCCTAGCCTTACATACCATAAGAATAAAGATCCAAAAACATAGAAGGTGTTAAATCTACTCTCCATGTCTTCTACTAGGGTAGAAACCTTAGTGTTATAACAAGATACATAATAAACATCATCGAAAATGGTGCATTCTTCTTTAGGGTTTGCATGTATAAAACCAACCTTAGTCATCACAAAAAAAACCTAACATCACAAGTGAGCAAGATTTCCAAGAACCTCTAAGACGTTTATCATCCCTTGTATTCTCCTAAGGTTTCCAAAATAGTAAAGAAAAAAGTATACAAAATGGAAATTACTTGCATTGGAAAGATGCACATTCTAAAGAAAGAAGCATGAATTGACATGGGCATGTTTTGCTAGGACAAGGAGGTAGGTTTAACAAATGCCATTGTACCCATAGGAGGAACATTTCTTAGTTCAAACTCAAGTTAACTTGTATAAATTTGGGAATTCTAACCTTTAATGTGATTTTCAAATTTCAATTCTTGCCAAAGGTTTCCCATATTGAATTCTTATGAATATTCAACCATCGGATGATCTTGAATATAAATTATAGTAGAAAACTTTGGACGATATTTCACTTTACATCAACCCCAATCCACTATGAATTGCAAGAGTAAGGATATCAAGTGTATTCCAACAAGTTTCGGGTATTTTTAGGCACACATTTCTAAAGCTAAACCATATTTGAAATCACTTTAATTATTTTATATTTACAATATATCTTTAAGGTGTTTGTCAAATCACTCAACAATTTCAACCCTTAATATGTCAAATTAGCATGAACAATAAGTTTTTAAAATTACTTAATCAAGAAGACAATGAAAGATGAAAATCAAATATGCAATTACATTGGCATTAGTTAGATGAAATCTTCATATATGAGTTTGTCATAATTAAGTACATGTTCATGCCACAACGTTTTCACAAATATGGTACAATTTTTCAACCTCTCCAAAACCCTCGCTAGGGAAATCATGAAAACCCTAGCCACCACCGAATATCACCCACTAGCAAGCACTAACATTAACCAGTCCTCCTTGGTTTCAACAACATTAATGTGTCACAATTCTCCACATTAGCATGGTTTTCTTCCTCAGGGTTTTCACACCCCATCCATGTTAAATTGTATACGTATGTGGAAAGAAAAATCTAGTGTTGGCCTCCAAATATAATTTCATGTCCTAGGGTTCGAATCCTCAAACCCGAATTCTTCCACTCTTACATCATCATAAGCATCAAGACATACATGTAGCATCAATAATACAATAACTCTATGATATTTTCCTAGCCTTACATACCATAAGAATAAAGATCCAAAAACATACAAGATGATAAATCTACTCTCCATGTCTTCTACTAGGGTAGAAACCTTAGTGTTACAACGAGATACATAATAACCATCATCGACAATGGTGTATTATTCTATAGGGTTTTCATGTATAAAACAAACCTTAGTCATCACAAAGAAAACCTAACATCACAAATGAGCAAGCTCTCCAAGAACATCTAAGACAATTATCATCCCTTGTGTAACGCCCCCGACCCTCGGCCCGGCGAAGAGGACGCTACCGAACCATCGAAAACCTTCGGGCAACTAGCCCCATGAACATGAACATACATAAAATGCTGAAATAGTATTCTTAAAACATAAAACATGCTAAGATGCATAATCATTCGCATAAACAGTGGAAGCAACATACATTCAGGCATTCAACATGTTCATCATAGTTCATTAGCCATCAAATATAATTGCAGAGACGAAATAGACAAATATACTTATCTCATAAATAACTTGTCCCGCAACCAGCTATGTCGCTGCAATGTTCCACCCAAACATAGGCTAGCGTGCTCATCAATCTCTCAGCAACACTGCCACCCCCGAGTCAGGCATGATTCCCCCAAGGAATAAGGGACTAAGCAAGCTTACACATAGCCAAGGTACACAAATCAGCCAAGCCCACACAGTAGGGTTTATCAGGATATCGAGGAGCTAAGAGAAGCTAAATGCTAAGCTGGTGAGCTCATAGAAGAGCTAAGGACACCCACACCAGAGCTAGCCTGACCTCTAAGACACCCACACACACCCAACACCAGGAATCAGTCCCTTCTCTGCTTCACAGTCCCTTAGGCCTTGACTTCCCTTGCCAGTGCTCTTCTGGGGTTGTGGAGAAGAAAGCCAACCATCTAAATCTATCTCTGTGGCTCCCAAACCCAGGTTTCTCAAGCATACCTAGCCTTCAATCCCACTCCATACAGTCCGAAGACCAACCACTGCATACCCGTAGTAAAACAAGCTATTCACAGCTGGGACCAGGGAAAATCTATCCCTGACTCGTTCTTGGCCCTCTCATTGCCAAAATGACTCAACAACAACCTACAGCAGCTCAAGAATGCACATGAGACCACAGCAATTGAACAACCTGGGGAAAAGCAGCTACCCCGATCTTACACACTAAGACAACGGGAAGACACATAGTCCCAAAATGGAAAGACAACCCCCTCTCAACAATGAAGCCACGGGAAACATACACAATCTAGAAATGGAGCAGGAAATCAGACTCTCAGCCTGTGCGTGAGGAAAACATATGTACCCAAAATTGGTATGGAAAAACACACATACACACCACCTCCTGAGCATGAATGGATCTGCCGAGGAAAATCGTGGGTAACAGTGGAAAAACCGGCTCCTCCATCCGCTGCTTGTGCGTGAGGATGAACAGAAAAAAATGGGTAGTGGGAGAGTGGAAGCGTCCCTACCCACGTGAAGTGGTGGATTCTGCTGGTGGAGTGTACGTGTGGGAAAACATGCCACCCACCACTACCCAGCAATAACTGCCCCCAATTAATAGTAGAAGTATTTAATGGCTGGTTGACACATGGATTTTCCCCATAGGCTCAAGGTTTAACAATCCCCCCCTTATCCTTAGGAAAATAATGCCCTTTTCATTAACTTTGTACCATCGTAGCTGGCTGTATGTTCATTTTA
>LPNX010173975.1:70781-174766 GCA_001517045.1 Pseudotsuga menziesii | reverse complement strand
CACAGTTGGGTTTATCAGGCCATCAACAATAACAAATGCACTTATATCAACAATAAACGACGATTTCTAGGTTTCATTTCCAGCAGTGAGCTCTAATTCCACTACCCCATACAACATAAGAAACCACCCCCTTCTCTTCTCTTCAGTCCCTCGGAAATGTCTCCTTCTCTGTGCTCTTCAATAGGAGGTAGGATGAACCCAAGCCATTGTCTATTTAGTGTTCAACACTAGACTTCATATGTTTACCTTAACAACACATGCAATATAAGCAACTCATCAACGTTATTGCTCTAAAACTGTAATCACATTTCATATCATTCACTATCAAGTATTGAGACACCAGGAGTGCGTCCACCCCTTAGGGTGTAATCAATATTGAAAACCCTTTCATGATCTGACGTCGGGAAAGTGTGCACCCCTTTTTTATGTGTGTCATGTAGGCCCTATTCATACTCAAGCAATCTACCATAATGGAAATGAAATCAAAACATGCTCTACATATTGAATTTAACAATTTTACATGCATATTCTTAGCTAGGGTCACAGAACACTTATCCATTTGTCGAGGCAGTATTCCTTCGTTAAGGAGGAATGGGGGCTCCCTTCTCTGAGTTGACAGTCCCTTGGTTTGCCATCCCAATTCATTTTTACATTTCATATCCACACATGTCTTACCGACATAATCTATACCATCTCACTCATGTTGCTTACCAAACATGTAGTGCAGATGAGACATTTCCAAAATGTCCAATGGATTTTCACCCGAAACCCATTTCCAAGATAGGGGAAAACCTCCCCATAAAGTTTGGTTCCTGCAAGCCATCACACATGATCTTCCTGCAATGTGTACCCCTGGCACATTCACCAAGTAGCCAAACAGTCAATCATTATCTGATAATACAGTCCAAATTTGATTGTTCCATAACCAAACGATGACATTAGTAATTCAATTCAATAGGAATTTGCAACTCTGTCTACTACAGAAATTGATTTGCTTGGCAATGAGGTGTTCCTCATTTGTGGGTCTCTTGTAAGCAGTAGTACTATGACCAGTAACATGAACACCCACTTACAATGCGTCCTCCTGACACAATTCTATGCAAGCCAATAGTGATTAGTAGTTGTCAGCAATTTCTCAATCCGAAATTCACAAATTCAAATTTGACAACTCATTATTCATACAAACTATTTTCATAGCCATGAGACTCTTCTCATGAGTTTTGGCTCTTTCACATGGTAGATTCTGGTCTTTGTCATGGTCTTACCCTCATTTCCATGCCCCAAACAATCTACATGAAACCTAAACTTCAATCAGCCAAACACTTGGTAAGTCTTAATGCATATAACCTTTTCATTGCTGCCATAATCACTGAAGCATTTGCAGAATTTATAAAATTCAAATACTTCCAGCTGTTATTCACATCAATATTACCAAAACTCATTTACTTCATGAAATCATTATCATACTTTAAATTACAGGGTACAATCACATCATTTATGCAATTTAAATGAATTGTTTAGATACTCCTTACTTCACAAGCGTATCCTTGTACCACCTTGCCCTTCCATAGAGAATTTCCGATAGCCAATTGATCCTGACTACCCTCTTCATGCACTTACTATCCTGCATTCATAACAGCTCTTGAAATGGTTCTAGAATTGTCATCAATTCATCATTTTAGCCATTAGTTATTCATAATGACACATGCACTATCTCGATGCATTCATGCAATGCATCACAACATTTACACCCATACTTATGTATGCATAGCTACAAGATTTATAAAATATTTTAATGCATATCCACTCATTGCTACCTTGCATTGATTTAGGAATACTTATGCATTCAAACATACCATGCATGGCATAACCAAGAATACTTCATACATGATGCATTACTATATTCAAGACCATCGGTACTCACTTCCTTTGAGTTACTATGTTCATAACAACATATACAGGCATGACACATTTCTGTATGAATGTAGTATACATTCAAATACCCACATGGTAGGAGATCTCTTGCTTTTACCACTCCATGCAATTGTCATAATTAAACCCTTACCTTCATGGGTCCTACTTACACCCTTGACATTACCAGCTTGGTTGGTCCTTTTGCAGGAGATTGCAGAATCTGCTCACCAACTTTTGATTCTGGACTTGTTGCCTTATCCCTTTCCCCATATGGTTTTTGGTCACATTCATTAGCATCCACAACATATTCAGCCATGTCCATGTTATCGTTGGTTTTTCCACTAACGCCAACATCAATGCAATAATCATCATTAGTGGCTCATTATAAATGTATAATTCTCACTACTCTCACCAACATGTAATATCCTATGCATGCAAGGCATATCCTCATACATTTTATGTACAAAAATTATAAAATGTAATTATAATTAGCAAGACAGGGTTTAAAGAAATTTCCCTTTTCAAGTCCCTCATCTTTTCATGGAACTCCTCTTCCACACAACAATTGGTTTGACTTCATGGTCTTGCTACCTCTAGGCATGCAATTTATGGATTTGTCCATATTGACAGCAACACATTTCTTTTTCAAGTAATCACTAGTACTTTGTTGTTCTGCATTCAAATTCTGGTGACTCTCCCTTGTTCCCTGCTGGATAAGCTTTCCAACGCCTATCCACATGCTTCATTCTGACCTCAGGTGTGAAAACCACACCACTTCTAGAATGATGGCAAAACACACCACTGTATTTTGGTTTGAAATGCTAACTTCAGCCACTTAGAGTTTTCTCCCTTTTCAGTCTTGAAACTGCTGAAAAAGCCAATGAGAAATTCACTGCAAAACTCACTGGAACACTAGCTGGAATTCGCTGAAAATTCCACTGGAAAAACCCAAACTTCCCTTTTTAGATCGGGTCTCTTTTCCACTAAAACTCTGACATTTCGACGAATTAAACAGCAAGTTCCCTCCAGCACTCATCGACGGTCTGTTCATCTATCCTTCTATGGCGTGTCAGGCCTGTAGTGGTCTAAGCTTTCGAACCATTTATTGGTGATCAGATCCACTATGCACTACAACATCGGTGATCGGATCTTCTACTCATCGGGCGGCTAGTTCCATGGACAGCCGCAATGGCGGCCAACGAATTCTCTGGAGTTTCTGCGGGCCACAATCCTATCAACGGTCGAAACCCCTAGTCACTGCAGCATTGGCGGTATAGTCTCTTACGCGGATGCAACAGCGGGTTCACCAACTGTTAATATTTTTCGATCGGCGGCCTCATCAGCTATAATTCTTCGATCTACGGTCAGAACAACTATCCATCGGGAGGATAGGCCACTAAACAGCTGCAACGACGGACACATGAACAACTAATTTCCGTCGATCGGCTCTCTGATCTTCTAATCTTTTCCGATGACATCCATCAGCGGTCTAATCCTCTAAATTTCATCGACGTTTGCCGCCGCATCGGCGATCCAAACAACTAAGTTTTGCCGACGTCTCTGGTACTTAGACAAATTTTTTCAAAAAATTTCCTTTCCGAAAAATTTTCTTTCCTTGTCCGCTGCATCGGCAGTTTCAACAACTGTAGTTTCCACAGTATTAGCACTCGGGTGCGCTAACATCGAGCGGTTAGTCTTCTAAGAAGCTGCAACTATGGGCAGCAATTCTACTGTGGTTTTCGCGGAACCTAATACTCCATCAACTGTCGGAAGGACTAATTACTGCAGCATCGGCGGTCTCATCAACTAACTTTCGCCGATCGCCGATGGGTTCAACACTTAGAAAAAAAAAATTGAAATTTATTTTTCTTCTTTGCATCGGCTCTCCCTTCAACTAAAAATCACCGATCCACTTCACTAGGCATCTTCATCCTCTATCTGTCAGCGATCCCATCTTCTAGTCATCGACGATCCTAACAAATAAACATTTTTTATCACCGAAGGTCTCGTGACTTAGAAAAAATTCGGGAATTTTCTCCTCTGTCTTCCACTGCATTGGCTGTCAGAACAACTATCCGTCGGGTGGATAGTCCATTAGCCACCTGCAACGATGGATGTGTAATTAGCTAGTTCTTCTCGATGTTCATCAGCGACCAAAACAACTAATTATCACTGAACTTCTCTTCCCTCCGCCGACATGTCATCGGCAACCTCATCATCTAAACATCAGCGATTCAATCAACTAATCATTGTCGATCGCCGATGATTTCACGACTTAGAAAAAAATTTCAAAATTTTCTCTCCATCGTCACTATCGGCAGTTCAACCTATTATCATATTCTCTCTTCCGTCGACGTTTCGGCGCTCACATCCTCTAAGTTTCGTTGATGACCGACGAACACTTAGAGGAATTTCATAATTTGATTCTTTCGTCGGGTGATCTTCAGCCTATACATCCCGCTGTATCGGAGGATCTTCTCACTTAGTCCTCCGA
The DNA here is from genome assembly GCA_001517045.1 of Pseudotsuga menziesii. Lineage (NCBI taxonomy): Eukaryota > Viridiplantae > Streptophyta > Pinopsida > Pinales > Pinaceae > Pseudotsuga > Pseudotsuga menziesii. The sequence continues at coordinate 170,358 of LPNX010173975.1, read as the reverse complement.
TGAGCTGATCGCCTAAGACTTAGAAAAATTTTCTTTGAAGTTTTTGCTGTCATTCATTTTCTTCTAGGTAGAGGGAAACCTCCCTCTGCTAACTGGTTCTTCATGGCCTTCTGAAGTCCAATGCTACAATGATGGCTCTGCCACTGCATCTTTGCAGCCCATTCAATCCCATGCTACAACTAGAGCTCTGATACCACACTGTAACATCCCCGACCCTCGGACCGACGAAGACGACGCTACCGAACCATCAAAAACCTCCGGGCAACTATCCCCATGAACATGAACACACATAAAATGCTGAAATAGTATTCTTAAAACATAAAACATTCTAAGGTGCATAATCATTCACATACACAGTGGAAGCAACATACATTCAAGCATTCAACATGTTCATCATAGTTCATTAGCCATCAAATATAATTGCAGAGATGAAATAGACAAAGATACTTATCTCATAAATAACTTGTCCCGCAACCAGCTACATCGCTGCAACGTTCCATCCAACCATAGGCTAGTGTGCTCATCAATCTCTCTGCAACACTGCCACCCCTGAGCCGGGCATGATTCCCCCAAGGAATAAGGGACTAAGCAAGCTTACACATAGCCAAGGTACACAAATCAGCCAAGCCCACACAGTAGGATTTATCAGGCTATTGAGGAGCTGGGAGAAGCTAAATGCTAAGCTGGTGAGCTCATGGAAGAGTTAAGGATGCCCACACCAGAGCTAGCCTAACCTCTAAGACACCCACACACACCCAACACCAGGAATCAGTCCGTTCTCTGCTTCATAGTCCCTCAGGCCCTAACTTCCCTTGCCAGTGCTCTTCCAAGGTTGTGGAGAAGAAATCCATTCATCTAACTCTTTCTGTGTGGCTCCCAAACCTAGGTTTCTGAAGCATACCCAGCCTTTAATCCCACTCCACACTGTCCGAAGACCAACCACTTGCATACCCGTAGTAAAACAAGCTATTCATAGCTGGGACAGGGGAAAATCGATCCCTGAGTCGTTCTTGGCCCTCTCATGGCCAAAACGACTCAACAACAACCTATAGCATCTCAAGAACGCACATGAGATCACATCAAGTGAACAACATGGGGAAAAGCAGCTACCCCGATCTTCAACACTAAGACAATGGGAAGACGCATAGTCCCAAAATGGAAAGACACCCCCCTCTCAAAAATGAAGCCATGGGAAACATACACAGTTCGGAAATGGAGCAGGAAATCAGACTCTCAGCCTATGCGTGAGGAAAACATATGCACCCCAAAATCGGTATGGAAAAACACACATACACACCGCCTCCTGAGCGTGAATGGCTCTACCCAGGAAAATCATGGTTAACAGTGGAAAAATCGGCTCCTCCACCCACTTCCTGTGCGTGAGGATGAACAGAAAATTATGGGGAGTGGGAAATTGGAAGCATCCCTACCCACGTGAAGTGGTGGAGTCTGCTGGTGGAGTGTGCGTGTGGGAAAACCTGCCACCCACCACTACCCAGCAATAACTAGCCCCAACTAACAGTATAAGTATTTAATGGGTGGTTGACACATGGATTTTACCCATAGGCTCAAGGTTTAACAATCCCCCCCTTATGCTTAGGAAAATCATGCCCTTTTCATTAATGTTACACCATCGTAGCTGGCTATAGGTTCATTTTAATTAATGTGCATATTTACATGATGCGAAAACTATTATGTGCCAGATAGCACGATATACCATTGACAACGATCCCAATTGCTGAAACGTAACACAACCAAATCGATGGTGGGGATTTTTCCTTTAGCTCCACACCACGATTAATTACAATATATACATCATGTATCTTTTAATGCAACCGGGGTCAAAACCGGGGATATTACACCTTGTCTTCTCCTAAGCTTTCCACGTGAACTCTAAGTCTCCAAGACAAGTACCATGAAGGGTACAAATAATTAATGAATATGAGATCTTTCTCCTCCCTTATATATGCACATGGAGCACTCTACAGGGCCAAGGTTTTGCATGCCAAACTAGGGTTTTTCCAACACTGAAAGTGAGATTCAATCCAAGTCAAAATAGTGGGATCAATTACCCTCCTCTAAGATGGTTTGGTCTCCAATAGGGTTTTATTCCTACACTCCCTCTTCCATGCTATCTTGGTGTCCAAGTTCCCTTATGTAAGTATTTGCTCTAATTGTGTGTCCAATTCCCTCTCATATACCCATTGCTACTCTGATATGTACCAATGTCGTCAATAAGCTCCCATTCTCCTCCTCAATATATGTGCTTGGGTCCATCACCAACCTCCATGAAGTAGTCTATAATTTTATGGAAATTTAAGGTCATTTCTTGTACACAATCTTGTGGTGCCATTTTTTGCATGATGTTGGCGAAATGTTTTACAAGGAAAATGTGATGTCATAGTGGTATTTGGTGGCAAAAATAGTAAAGAAAAAAACATACAAAATGGAAATTACTTGCATTGGAAAGATGCACATTCTGGAGAAAGAAGCATGAATTGACATGGGCATGTTTTCCTAGGACAAGGAGGTAGGTTTAAAAAAGGCCATTTTACCCATAGGAGGAACATTTCTTAGTGCAAATTCATGCTAACTTGTATAAATTTGGAAATTCTAATTTTTAATGTGATTTTCAAATTTCACTTCTCGCAAAAGGTTTCCCATATTCAATTCTTATGAATATTCAACCTTCAGATGATCTTGAATATAAATTATAGTATAAAAATATGGGCGATATTTCACTTTACATCAACCCCATTCCACTATGAATTGCAAGAGTAACGATATCAAATGTATGACAACAAGTTTCAGGTATTTTAGGCATACTTTTCTAAATCTAAACCATATTTGAAATCACTTTAATTATTGTATATTTACAATATTAAGTATTCCTTATTATCTTTAAGGTGTTTGTCAAATCACTCAACAATTTCAACCCTTAATATGTCAAACTAGCATGAACAATAACTTTTTAAAATTACTTAATCGACAATGAAAGATGAAAATAAAATATGCAATTACATTGGTATTGGATAGATGAAAAATTCATATATGAGTTTGTCATAATTAAGTACATGTACATGCCACAAATTTTTCACAAAGATGGTACAATTTTTCAACCTCTCCAAAACCCTCACTAGGGAAATCATGAAAACCCTAGGCACCACCAAATATATCCAACTAGCGAGGACCAAACATTAACAAGTACTCCTTGGCTTCAACAACAATATTGTGTCACAAAATATCCACATTAGCATGGTTTTCTTCCTTAATGTTTTCACACCCTAGCCATGTTAAATCGTATATGTATGTGGAAATAAAAATATATTGTTGGCCTCCAAATATACTATCATGACCTAGGGTTTGAATCCTCAAACCCTAATTATTCCACTCTTACATCATCATGCGCATCAAGACTTCCATGTAGCATCAAGAATACAAGAACTCTTTGATATTTTCCTAGCCTTACCTACCATAAAAATAAATATCCAAAAAACATACAAGGTGTTAAATCTACTCTCCATGTCTTCTACTAGGGTAGAAACCTTAGTGTTACAACAAGATACATAATTACCATCATTGGAAATGGTGTATTCTTCTCTAGGGTTTACATGTATAAAACAAACCTTAGTCATCACAATAAAAATCCTAACATCACAAATGAGCAAGCTCTAGAAGAACATATAAGACCTTTATCATCCCTTTTATTCTCCTAATGTTTCCACATGAACCCTATAATGTCCCATTTTTGGATTTTTTTTTAAAATGCCCAATTTTCCAATTTTTTTTCTCAATTTTGGCTCTTAACTAGTTTTGATGTCTAGACCTCCAAATTGACCCAAATGCTTCCAAATTTTCTCTGAAGGTACATGACTGATAATATAACTTAAATATCATTATAATGTATGTAATTTAACCTCCCAATTACATCTACAAACTTGTTTAATGTTCTGTTCAAAGTAGGATCCTTTACTAGCAAATTGGGGCTCCAATTCCCCCCCGAGTAATTACCGGAAATGGCTTCACAAATGATCCCAAAGTCACTTAAATTTATTAATAGAGTCTGGTTATGTGTAAGGTACCTTTTAAAATTCTCATATGCATAATGGTTCAATTTATACAGTGTGTTATGACTCTTTCCAAAACAACTCCCAAGTCACAATTTCGACCCTTGGGGAAAATGCACCAAATCTTCTCCCAATGCAATAAAAATGAGTAAAATGGCTTCCAATGCTTAAGTAATGAACATGAGAATTGAAATACACATTAATTAAATTCCATCCATCATAAATTTATCAAATTTACATTTATCCATTCAAAATAATGAGCATTACCATGGCATATATCAAAATAGAGTGGAAATGGTCATTATTTCCTCATTAAAAGTCATTTTGACATACAAATTTTGGGAATTTAGACTTGAAAATTTATTAGAATTAATAAAATATAATATTTAACTTATTCCAATCATAAATGGACAATGAAAGGCTCTCCCAATTCGAAATCATCAGCATTACAATGGTTCACAACAAGATAGTGGGGAAATGACACTATTTCTTCATTGTTCAACATTTTTACATGAATTATTTTGGGTATTTAGACCTGATAGTATTCTAAATGTGAAATAAATATTATATACATAATAACATAATATAATGTGCATTATAATCGTCCCCAAAGAGATCAATAGCTCACCCAAAGTGCAATCCCTCCATTGGCATGAATATGGTGTGAAAACTGGAAATAGTTGAGAGAGAGTGCTGCAATAGAAGAATCCACATGATTTCCTGTATCTTAAACCTGCAAATAAGAATCCATTAAATCTCTATGAAATTCCTGAGTTTCCTCTCCAAACACCAACTAGGATGGGAATCTTTCACCCTCGAAATTGGCTTAAGCAAGAAAACTAGTCATCCACTAGCTCTCACAATTCACAAATGACAATTTCACAAATGAGCAAAAAACTTCTTCTCATGGCTGATCCCTATATTTTATAAATAGTATTTTTATTCTAAGGTTCCAAATCCATCCATAAACTAAAGCCAAGTCAAATTGGTGTGGCTTCTCATGCTATGCCATGTGGCTTCTCTCTTCACCTTCCCTCTTCTCCCAAATTTGAGTAGGAGCCTCTTGGCCTTCTCCAACTCCCAATTTCGACCTCCAAGATGCTCTATTCAGGCCTGAAATGTCATTATGTCAGTATTTCATCCTTCATATCTGACTTGGTTCATATCTGTCATAGAATCTGCATCATTAGTGTCATAGCTATCATAAATGTCAGGGGAATCTAGCCAAGTGTCCATGAAACTCCCATTTGGCTCTTCCTCTCCCATGTAAGTTACAATTCATCCTAATTTCGACATATGAAGTATATTTACAAGTATATTAACCTCATAATCCATCCCAAAACATTAGGCTTCCGATAGATTCAAAATTACAAGAGGAGGATGCCATTTAACATATGAATTCTAGATTGAGTGGGCCCCACAGTCTCCATGTGTCTCCATTCTCCATAGCCATTTAATTTTTCACTTGAATTAATTTAATTAAATCCATTAAATAAATATTTATTCCTTCTAATGTCTAAACACCATTTATTATCTCCCTTATTAACTCCCAATGTTTCCACCCAACCTAGGGAACTAGTAGGATTGATGGAATTTTCCCGCTATGCAATTATTTGAATGGGAAATTACAGTCCTCCCCACCCAATATTGCTTTTCCTCAAGCAATTTCAGATTTGGATGCTGCAAAATATTCTCCTCTTCCCATGTGGCATCTTCACTTGGTAGATCTTTCCATTGCACCAAGTATTCTTTGATTGTTCTGCTCCTCAATCTTCTCTCCCTTGTCTTCAAAACGTTTTCCAGAATAAGTGTGAGCTGTCCTTCATCATCAAAAGGAGGAAGTGTATCTGAGATGAAAATTTTATTACCAATATCTTTCTTCAGACAAGAAACATGAAATACATTATGAATTTTACTCCCTTCGGGAAGTTCCAACTCATATGCTACTTCTCCAATTTTCTGCATTACCTTGTAAGGCCCATAGTATCTTGGCTTTAGCTTTTCTGATCCATTTATTTTGAGGGATGCTTGTTTGTATGGATGAAACATCAAATACACTAAATCATCAACCTAAAAGGTCCTTTCCTCTCTATTTTTATCGGCATATTGTTTTTGCTGATTTTGGGCAACCTGCAAATTGTCTTTTAAAAGCTTTAAAATTTCTTGGCTTTCTTCCACCCAATATTTAGCTTTTGGAGCTCTACTATCACCAAATATCATGTCAGAAAATGTAAGTGCATCATAACCATATAATTCTCTGAAATGAAACATCCCTATTGACATGTGAAAGGTGGTGTTGTAGCAAAACTCGCCCAAGTGTAGCCATTTGGTCCAAGCTTTTTGTTGTTCTCCCACATAGTTTCGAAGGTACCCTTCCAACCATTTATTCACCCTCTATGTTTGTCCATTAGTTTTTGGATGGTATCTTGTACTTGGATTCAATTTAGTTCCCACCAATCTAAAAATTTATTTCCAAAAAGTACTCATGAATCTACCATCTCTATCACTCACAATGCTCTTGGGGAGCCCATGCAATCTAAAGATTTCTTTGAAAAAAATATCAGCCACTTGTGCAGCAATAAAAGAGGATGTAACAGAAAATAAATGTGCAAACTTATTCAATCTATCCACTACCACATATATGCAATCCATTCCCAAATATTTGGGCAAACCGGTGATGAAATCCATTGATATACTATCCCATTTTTGCTCCGGAATGGGAAATGGTTGTAATAAATCAGCGGGGTGTGTGAGTTCTGATTTGTTTTGCTGACATACCTTATGTTCATTGACATAATTCTGAACATCTTCCTTCATCCCTTTCCAATAGAACCTTTTCCTTAGTTGCCTATAGGTTTTGAAGATCCCTGGATGACCTGCTAATGGGGAATCATGTGCTTCCTGCAAAACTTTGTACTTAAGCTTTGAATATCGAACCAAATAAATTATTCCCTTATAATATATCAGCCCATTCAAAATTATGCAGTTATCATCTCCCATGAGTCCATCTAATACATCACAAGCAAACTTATCTTTTGCATATTCAACTAGTAGCATGTCTTTCCAATTTTTAGCAATGTCCATAAGAGAAAAAGAAGGTCTTCGAGATAATGCATCTGCTACAATGTTATTCTTTCCTTTCACATATTCAATATCAAAATCATAATCTTGGATCTTTCTTACGCACTTTTTTTGCCTTTCATTTAGATCCTTTTGGGTAAGGAAGTGTCTTAGACTATTATGGTCAGTTTTCACCACAAACTTGTTTCCTACCAAGTATTGTCGGAATTTGGCCAAGGCATGCATGATGGCCAACATCTCTTTGTCATATATGGATTAAATATTTTCATGAGGCTGCAACTTTCTGCTCTCAAAGGCTATAGGGTGTTGGCCTTGCTTTAGGACAGCCCCTACTCCTTCACCTGAGGCATCACATTCAACAACAAAAGGCTTAGAAAAATCAGGTAATGCAAGTATGGGACAACTACTCATTACCTCTTTCATTTTTTGGAAGGCATTTTAAGCCTCTTCATTCCCCTTGAAAGCATCCTTCTTAGTCAAATCAATGAGTGGATAAGTCAATTTGGAGAATCCTTTCACAGAATTCCTGTAGTATGTACATATTCCAATGAAGCCTCTTAATTCTGTGATGTTTTTTGGTGATGGCCATTCTAAGATATCCATGGTCTTTTCCATGTGCACTTTCACTACATATTTCCCAATAATGTTCCCAATATATAATATTTCTTTCATCCCAAATTCACATTTAGACATCTTAGCATACAAAGACTGTTCTTGCAAAGTTTTCAATACAATCTCTAGGTGTTGCAAGTGCTCTTCCCAAGTTTTCCTATAAATAAGAATATCATCAAAGAAGACTAAAACAAACCTTCTAAGCTTCTTGCAAAATATTCTATTCATACATTCTTGAAATGTATCTGAAGCATTAGTCAACCCAAATGGCATAACAAGAAACTCAAGGTGACCATAATGACATCGAAAAGCAGTCTTTTGCACATCTTCCTCCTTCATCCGAATTTGGTGATAATCGGATCTAAGGTCAATTTTGGAAAAGTATTGAGCTTTAAATAGCTCATACATGAGCTCATAAATCCTAGGGATAGGATATCTATTTTTTATGGTCTTCTTGTTCAAAACTATAAAGTCTATGCACATCCTCAAAGTTCCATCTTTGTTCTTTACCAACACTACTGAAGAAGCATAAGGGCTAGAGCTTGGTCTAATGAGTCCCAACTATATGAGTTATTGAATAGTCTTCTCAATATAATATCTAAACTTCTTGGGATGTCTATAAGGTGGTATCTAAATGGGTTAATTACCCTCGTCCAAAACAATGTTATGCTCAACCCCCCTATCAGGTGGTCTACCATGTGGAAGTTCTCTAAAAACTTTTTCATATTTGTGCAAAAGTGGCTCTATCTCCTTTGGGTGTTTAAAAATTATGATTTTTGCCTTTGGAGAGGTGATATAACATTCAGAATCCCATTCAATATCACCATGCCTCAATCTATATCTCATACTATTGCAATTTACTACTTGCTTTGGGCAAGTGTGCTACCCTCTCACAACCCTTAGTTCCCCTATTGAATCTTGAAATTTCATTTCAAGAATTTGATAATTTACTAAATGATCTCCTATATAATACAACCATTGCACTCCCAATACTATATTAGTATCAGAAACATCAACCACATAAAAACTATCAACAAAAGTATAGTTACCTATGGTGACTTGCAGCTTTGGAACCCATGTTTTGCATTGCATGGTGTTGTGACCTGGAATGACAACTATGAAGCCATAGAATGGTTCATTTGGTATCATTATTTTCTCCACCATCTCTGCATCAATGAAATTATTTGTAGCTCCTCCATCTACCAAAACTGAAACTCTTTGTCCCAATACCACACCCTTTCATCGGATTGTGTGATAGCGAGGAACTGCTGAAAGTACTGCCATTCTTGCTTTGTCCGGTGAAGGCTGATTTTCTCCTTGTCTTTATTCTTCATCTGCTGTCTCATATGCCTCCTATTTATCTTAATTGTACCCCTATTCATCCATACCCCCTTCATACTCATCATTATCAGAAAATACTTCTATGTATTGAGCCTTTCCTTTAGCACATTTATGCCCCGGTGCCCATGGTTGGAAGCATGTGAAGCACAATTTTTTCCTTCGAAGTTCATCCCTCTTTTGTCCTTATTTATTATTATTTTACAATTTATCCTTTTTCCAAAACTTCTTATCAGGTGCATCCTTTTTCCAATGATTTCTTTCAAATTTGAAGTTAGGCTTGGGAGGAAATCTTGTTCTAGGAAGCACATTTTGAAGATCTCTAGTCAAGCTCATTGCATCATTTAAGTTAGTAGGCTTGTGGGATTTTACCAAACCTTTTAAGGGCTCTACCAAACCTTCAATGAAAAGCAATACTAACCTTCCCATAGATACATCAGCCACCTTAACTGATAATCTTTGGAATTCCAACATATATTCAATAGGAGTCCCTACCTGCTTCAATTGTGCTAGTTCTTTGAAAGACAATTCTGGATCTTTTTGCTCAAACCTTTCTAATACCCTGTCAATAAATTCCACATATGTTTTAACCTGATCATGACAAAAATTTTCAGTCCATGGAACCACCATTCATTGGAATCTCCATCCAAGTGCAAAATAGCCATTTTTAAAGTATCTTCTTCCACCATTGGATTCAGCTGAAAATACACATCCAATTTTTGCACCCAAGTGTTAGCAGAACTTTGAGATGAACCATCAAAAGTAGAAAGTGGCACTTTACCTATGGCACAATTCAATTCTTTGTTTTGATGCAGAGAATTATTTTCCTCCTTCTATTTGAATTTGTATGCCATGGTGAAGTACTGCTCAAATGTTATACTCCTCCTACACTCTTCATCCAATGTAGCCCATTCTTTTGTTATTGTATCAATTTCAAATTGAATTTTAGTCTATTCTTTGGGAATAATAAATTTAGGTGTAGTAGGCCTTGGTGTTCTCTTAAATTCATGGGGTCTATTATAAGGTCATGTTCTTGATAAAATTTTCTCACCCATTGTCTTCTTTTCTTCTGAGTGTGAACTACTGCTATCTCCTATTAATCCCAATTTGCTTCCAAATTGGCTAGCCAACAATTCGAATCCTTTCATAAGCTGATGGTTCATGTTATTTTTTATGTCATCAAATATAGGTTGTATGAGTTTAACAAATTCAATCTTTTCATGGTTAGTGGGTCCCTTTCCCTAGCTAGTCATAGTTTTAGCAAAATGTACCTCTTCTTCTACCACTTCTTCTCCTCCAACAAAAACACCTTCAACTTCAAGATATAAGGGTGGTGGTTTATTGATTTGAATCCTTGTTACTACCATTAGGTTCCAATACCATTCTATGATACCACTTGTAATGTCCCCTTATTGGAATTTTTTTTTTGAATGCCCAATTTTCCAATTTTTTTCTCAATTTTGGCTCTTGACTAGTTTTGATGTCTAGACCTCCAAATTGACCCAAATGCTTCCAAATTTTCTCTGAAGGTACATGAATGACAATATAAATTAAATATAATGTTAATTTATGTTTTTTGACCTCCCAATTACATATACATACTTGTTTAATGTTCTGTTGAAAGTAGGATCCTTTACTAGCAAATTGGGGCCCCAATTCTCCCTGAGTAATTGCCGAAAATGGCTTCACAAATGATCCAAAAGTCACTTGAATTTATTAAAATAGGATGTTTATGTGTAAGGTACCTTTTAAAAGTCTCATATGCATCATGGTTCAGTTTATACAGTCTTTTATGACTCTTTCCAAAACAACTCCCAAGTCACAATTTCGACCCTTGGGGAAAATGCACCAAATCTTCTCCCAATGCAATAAAAATGAGTAAAATGGATTACAATGCTTAAGTACTGAAAATTATACTTGAAATAAAAATTAATTAAATTCCATACATCATACATTTATCAGATATAAATTCCTATATTCCAAATAATAAGCATTACCATGGCATATATCAAAATAGAGTGGAAATGGTCATTGTTTGCTCATTAAAAGTCATTTTGACATACAAATATTGGGAATTTAGAATTGAAACTTTATGAGAATGAATAAAATAGAATATTTAACTGATTACAATTATAAATGGACAATGAAAGGCTCTCCCAATTCGAAATCATCAGCATTACAATGGTTCACAACAAGATAGTGGGGAAATGACACTATTTCTTCATTGTTCAACATTTTTACATGAATTCTTTTGGGTATTTAGACCTGAGATTATTTTTAACATGAAATAAATATTATTTAAATTATAACATAATATAATTGGCATTATAATATTCCCCAAATATATCAATAGCTCACCCAAAGCGCAATCCCTCCATTGGCATGAATATGGTGTGAAAACTGGAAATAGTTGAGAGAGAATGCTGCAATAGAAGAGTCCACGTGATTTACTGTAGCTTACACCTGAAAATAAGAATCCATTAAATCTCCATGAAAGACCTTAGTGGCCTCTCCAAACACCAACTAGGATGGGAATCTTTGACCCTCGAAATTGGCTTAAGCAAGAAAACTAGTCATCCACTAGCTCTCACAATTCACAAATGACAATTTCAGAAATGAGAAAAAAACTTCTTCTCATGGATTATCCCTGTATTTTATAAACATTATTGGTATTCTAAAGTTCCAAATCCATCCATAAACCAAATCCAAGTCGAATGGGTGTGGCATCTCATGGTATGCCATGTGGCCTCTCTCTTCACCTTCCCTCTTCTCCCAAATTTGAGTAGGAGCCTCTTGGCCTTCTCCAACTCCCAATTTCGACCTCCAAGATGCTCTATTCAGGACTGACATGTTATTATGTTAGTATTTCAGCCTTCATATCTGAATTGGGTCATAACTGTCATAGAATCTCCATCATTGGTGTCATAGCTGTCATAAATGTAAGGGGAATCTAGCCAAGTGTCCATGAAACTCCCATTTGGCTCTTCCTCTCCCATGAAAGTTAAAATTCATCCAAATTTTGACCTATGAAGTATATTTACAAGTATATTAACCTCATAATCCATCCCAAAACATTAGGCTTCCCATAGATTCAAAAAGTATTCTTCATCTCACAAATAAATCCTACTATATCCTTCATTTAGTTGCAACTGCAATGAATTGTTTATGCAATGAATTGAAACAATTCATTGCAAATTGTTAACCAAAAAATAGGAAAATGAAAAACATGTTTGTAAATGTATCTAGAAACAAGAAATGGTTTTCAAATTGTTCAAAAACATACAGTTGCATTATGGTTTACCCCTCTCCATATTTGATGTACAATTAGTATTTCCTATTATTTTGTTCGGAGGAAATAACAATTTCCACAATAGATCCGAAAGAGTAGTTTTTTGTTGATCTTGAAATGCATCCTATAGTCTCGAAAAACCTGAGATATTGCTTCAACAAAATTCTATTGCTGTAAAAAAATGCAATACTTTGAATCTCCTTTATAATATATTCCCTGGTTTCTAGTTCCAAAATTCAATATTCAGACACTTCTACTAGGAGTAAAGTGTTTAGTGAAACAAGAAACAACATTATATTCATATTCAATGCATTGTTAATTGACCATCTCTATCTACTAGGTCAATATGTATCAATTGTGTTTTATTGGTGAGTTTCAACTTTTTCTTTTTTCAGGTCCATAGAACAAGAGAATATCTCCTTAAAACACATTTGTATATGTCGTTGAACAAAGTTGCAGAATAAAGGATGGTAGGTGTGATACTTGTTAAATCCTAAAACAAATGGTGAAGCCAACTTATTAACGTTAAAACATAGGGTTTGTAAAATAGATTTTTTTCTTTGGCTCTATCAAATATATAGATATATGAAGAAATGAGAACATTATTACCTTTTTGGGTTCTCATGATAAGGATTCTGTGGCATATTTACTTTGGACTTGTTGCCATAAATATTGACCATAGCCATGATGCCAAAGCAATCGCAATTGCATTAAATTTATAATTCCAGAAATTGTTGATGTTACAAGTATGTATTGTGAGCTTACTTTGTTTACAAGACTATATGGCTTTAACCCATAGATAAACCAATTGATCATAGGCATGGGAACAAGCAAAGAGTGAAACAAAAATCTACATATGAATATCGCAAATGTTGAATTGTTGTTTGAACTATTTATTGGAATTAAGATATATTCCTTAACCTAAATAACAACAATAAGATGGTTTGGTTAGGTTTTTTCCAAAATAGCATTTGCATTGCTCACAACTATGAATCTTAAACAAAATATATAACTTTCAGAAAATAAGTATTTGTGAATATTTTCAAAGGAATTGAAAGGAAAATGCTATGCTGATATGTCCAATAAGCCTCAGAGATATGGATTTGGACATTGTCAGCCGATAGAGTTGTCAAAAAATGTTTAAGCAAAGAGAAAAAATAGGTTGTTGATTTTTTTTATACAATTTAAAGTTATGACTTTTCATGAATGAGCAAAATTTCTTTTGTGCATTGTTGCTTTGCAACATGTGCAAAATTCAAGTCGCCAATAATTATAATGTGCTCATTTTGGCAAGTGTCCTTGTTTGATCAAAACTTGTAGGAAATTATGTTAGAATCAAAACTTTCTTTCTCAAATATATAAGAATCTCTTTTAGGTTGGGCTTGACAAAGACCTCTACAAAATATGACAACAAGATTTCCACAAAGAGAGGTCAAAGTGTGCATTATTTCTCATAGCCTTTTGTCAATGTTACATAACATTTGAGAACCATTAGTGAGACCTAATATACTAGTAACAACTGAAGTTCTTGAAATTCCTTACTCATTAGATATAATATCCCAAAGCTTAATGGAAGCATGTTTGAAAGACCCAAAGGAAAGTGAAAAGTTGAATTTACAATTATGCCATTTGCAATGTGTGTAACTCTTCCAATGAAAGAAACTATGATGAACTTTATTTTTAGGGGATAACAATGAATTTCTTTGTTGTATAAGCACACTAAGCCATGGTAAATTGATTTTGCAATGAATGTTTTTCCTATTATTGCACCTCCATTCAAGAACAAATGAATTGCAGTGATTAATTCATTTTCCTTTCTCATTATGATTTCTTTTATTACTGATCTTTGATATTTGGCTCATTTTCCTGTTGTGATCTATGCTGGGAATCAAGAATGTGGACCTGATTATACATATGTAACTTTAAATTTCTAATTGTAACCTCAATCTCATGAATTGAGCAAACATTGGTGAATTTGACTTGTACCTCTCTTGGAATTTTAGAGTCTGAAATTCGACTTGTATGAAGAGGGAATCCAACACAAAGATCGCAACTCAAAGTCCAACTATTAATTAGAGATTTGTACAGATCCAAAACATATATATTTCTAGCTCCCTATACACAAAACCTTGGTTTTGAGACTAAGCATCAATATTGACATTAATTTAAGAATTCTTATTGCATCTCCCAAAATTTGAATCATATTTCATTATATACAATGAAATAGAAACAACCAAATTAGTTCCAATTGTTGCAACGTTGAGCACGAGTTTAAATTAAATGAAATTATGAATGGTTGCATATATTTTGTGTTGCATAGGTCCAAATATATCAATGTTTTTTTGTACCTTCAAACACTGAAATATGCTCAAGTCTAAGACTGCTCATAATTGTTTTGAGTTATAAAAATGCTTATGGGCACAAAACCTCTCCAAGGTTGAATCATCCTTCCCAAACTCTTCCATAAATAGGGTACATAAAGATGGAAAAAATCCTCTCCAAGGGTGGTTATTCTAAAAATGACACACTATGAGGGATGGGGTACCTTAAAGGTGGACGCACTTCCTCAATAGAATACAAATGCTAGAATTCCCTTTCCATAGCCACTGGAAGCTGAAAATAGTCCACAAAATATCTGTATTCATCATATTCCTTAAGTGTTTGTTCAGTGTGTTGATGTGAGTACTAAACAATTCCTTTCTCAAATTATTGTTGAACACAACCTATATTTAGATGGATATCACTTTAAATTATGCTATGGAAAATCTAAGAAAGCTTATTCACTTTGTTGTCTTCTCATCGATCTCAAAAACTATAGATTCAATAAGCATTTTACTTCACACAAATTTCAAATTTTGAGGTTTCTCATGCTTCAAACTACTGAATTAAGGGTATATTTATTATTGCTTTACCCATGAAACCATTTTTTACAACCATTGGGAGGTTGATCCAACCCATATACATGCCCAAAATTAAGGTTAATGGTAGTATTAACTACATATCTGGCTCAAGAATCTAATATGGTTGTTGATTTAAGGTTAAAAAGTGCCCAACATTAGATATTAGGGTTGGAACTATTGGTTATAATGCTTAGGATTCTTAGAAATACCCTGATTTTTTTATTTTCTCCTTTTTAAATAGTTTTCTTATGCCCAAATTGATGGATTAAATACCCAAACTTTCCAAGTGTTCTACTTTGATACTGTTACATTCCTAATGTTTGTATAAGTGATATTTTAAGGTCTAGAATATGCCTAGAATATACTAGGGCACACCCACGACTATCCAAAACTGATCCTTTGTGGCCAAAACAATGATAAAAATATCTAAAAGATGTCAATGGTTTCTTCCTCAATATGTGAAATGATGATGAAAATTTATTGTAAAGACATAGGTCTTTCTGCTTCTGTATATGATATCCAAGCACTTAAGGGTTGATTTGTCTTTGCAGGTGTTTGAGGGAAGTTAGTGGAAATGGTAAAAAAAAAATGCAACAACCAATATAATATTGTTAAAAGGTGGTCTAATCCATGACCTACTAGCAGTTTTGAAATTGATTCAACTCTAAGTCTCTCCCAACTTGTAATGTCAAATAAGATTTCAAGGAGATAGAATTTGAAATTATATATGAACCATTACAATTTATCCTCTTGTACGGGGTGGTATTGTGAGTAATATGCAAATTTATCATTTAATTGAACATGGTAAATATTGTTGGGATGAACACAAGTTCAATCCTAGTTTGGAAAGGACAAGGGTCTATTGGAAGGCCATGCACACCAGTAAGTGGTGTTTCTTCTATTGATGCATGAAAATATGCTTTAGTATATGCTATAGTTCCAAAAAAAAATTATCACTAGACAATGGCCCATCTACAACAAGTCAACAAATTTCCCCAAGAATTTTAGTTTCCTCTAAAGGGAATGGAATTTGATATACATGT
Source organism: Pseudotsuga menziesii (assembly GCA_001517045.1). NCBI lineage: Eukaryota > Viridiplantae > Streptophyta > Pinopsida > Pinales > Pinaceae > Pseudotsuga > Pseudotsuga menziesii. The sequence goes on along the minus strand of LPNX010173975.1, from coordinate 154,028 downwards.
GGAATTAATATGACTGAGGAATTTTTGATAAACCACTCCATGACCTCACACACCTCAATATTGATAACTCTATTTATGTTTCTTTGATCTATAAGTTGTGTTGCATAACCTTTGCTAGTTGTTAAAGATATTTTTTACTCTTTTGTTGTACTAGACCTATCTACTAAGGTTCAAAGGATGGACGTGTTGGATATGAAACAGTCACAACAACTATTACCTATGACTCCCTTGATGCAAAAAACCATGGTATTCACTCTTTACATTTTAGATTTGTTATTTGTTCTATGTAGGATTTCTTGATTTTGTACAATGATTTGAATTGATAAGATGACTTTCATAAAATGATATGGTTTCTTTTATAGTTTTGAATGTGGAACATAAAAATGGGTTATAGGAAGATTGAAATTTTCACCCATGGTTTCATATGAAGAAATATAATATGATCGACCATCTATATAAGAAGTCTCATGGTCAACACTCTCAACAGACTAAACATGGAGGACTAGAACATGGAATTTCCCATGGAAACTAAGTATCTTAATTTAGTTGTAATGATAATGAAGAATTTAGTTGACCATATTAACATCAATATTGATACCCAACAATAATTGTTGGATGTATTCACTCAACACATGGTGATAGAGACCAAAAAACATATCCAACCACATATACATTTGTAAATGAGGAACAAATAACACACTCTGTCTTTCCAGAACCCCAAACTCCATCTTTTCATAATATAAATTGATGGCCCCATTTCCCAATGATTAACATGCATAAATTTAATGGCTCAAATCCCTCAAGTTGTGTTACCCAAATGGAAAATTGTTTTTAACTCCATGACATTAAGGATAATACCAAAAAGATAAAAATAGGGGTCATATAATTAGACTTAGAATGCTGGTAATACTGGAAATGGTACCATAAATCTCATTGTCTTTATTCCACTTTAATCCAAATTGTGAAGGTCCTTCATGATTATTTTGAACATGACAATCGTTGACCAAATTATGCCAAAGAAGCATAGTTATGGACTACATTACAAACTTTGAGCAATTGGCAATCTGTGTGGATGGGTGGTGGATGGCCTCTCAAGTTTTTCTTTTGGAATGTTTCATAAATGGATTGAAAGAGGAAATTCAATGGCCTAAAAGAATTCTAGGTACCTTTTGAAGAATATTAATGTTTTTTATTAATTAATGTCTGTCTAATTTAGGTTTGGGAAATCAAAATATTTTAGGCAATTTGATCCACTTAGATGCTTAATAGATCAAGAGTTAAGATAGATATATGTATTCTTGTGTTCCTATGTATATAACTAGTATATAACTAGCCTCATTGTTTCTAAATTTGACACTCTTGGTTGTATCAAGATAGATATATGTAGCTTCATTATTTCCTATTTCATTTTTAAAATTAAAGATGCATTATTATGACATTGATTTTAGTTTGTTTTTATTTACTAAAGGGTCATTAGTGGCTAATATACACATTATTATAAATTTTGCTTTTTTTTCTAATCTAAGCATTGTTTATAAACAAAAAACTTCTAAATTTCGTGATTTTCCAAGCAATGTGAAAAAGTTATAGCTAGGATATCATTGACTAGCTAAGATGTAAGCTATAATATGTTGGTTGACCAACATCTTATAAAACAAATGTGTTCATGAGGTCTACAAGGCTTCATAATTATGTTGGTGATATTCTACAGGATCACACAGAAGAGATAACTAATAGGTGTCCTAAAATCAACAAAGTTTAAGTATTGTTGGAAGTAACAACACTTATCTTTCTTTTGATACATTATGCTCATCATTGTTTTATTCCAATTCCCTAGGAGATTGTTTTTAATACAAATGGTTCTGAGGAGTTTTTGAACTAAAATTTTATGGCAATGCAAGCACAAGTGGAGACACCTAAACTAGACGGTAAATGAGGTCACCAAAACCGCGTTAAAAGGATGGTGGCTTGTTTCCTAGAACCATGCAAAGGAAACTCATCCTTATAGAACAAATATATTGAATATTGTGAATGTTCCAAGTCAAAATTAAGTAAAATTTAACATGGAATTCATAATTTGAAGATTGGCATATCAGAAAATTCACCCTTAATAGGATTCTTCACATTTATAGTGCTTTTGTATTTTTTTTTTTTTAAATTTTAGAATAAGGTTTGATGAAGTTGTTTGAGTATATAAACATGGGACCAAGGAATAGAACTAGCTAAGAGAATGCAAGATTGTATTAATTCTTGCACATGATCTAGGAACTAGGAATCAAAATCATCAAAGAATTATTAACAAATACTCATGAATTGGAAATAACTGGATACAAAATAGGTATACTCTCTGTATATTTTATAAACAATAAAGGATTACAATTTCCATGCATAGCAATGGCTTAGCTCCATGAAGAATTCGAATACCTAAGGGACAATTCGAATTCAGTTAACTGACTCTTTGCCATGCAATCTCACTCAATTAACCACTTGACCAAAACCCTAATTGACTCACCAAACCCTAACTGAAGTTGAAGTGCAATAAATGATTGAATCTCAACTGAAGGAGATCAAACACATGTCATAGCAATCCAAACATCAAGTGCTAGTCCTGCATGACTCCAATGAACCCTGATGAGGTTAACTAAAACTGAACTGACCATCAGAAGTTGGTGGAGGCGCCTTGTTGACTCCAGTTCATTAAATAATAATAAAATAATCATTAAATAATCATTAAATAATATATTTAATGAATGGAGGCACCTTAACTGACTGTAACTGATTGGTTGAACTAATTGTAACCACCAGTTAGCAGTTAGGTGCATTAATGTCACACAGATCACCCCTGGAGTGCTCCAGTTAGCCTCCTTGACTGTAGGAGAAGGCTAAGTTAGCCTCCTTGACTGTAGGTAGGCATGGGAGTGGCTGGGATAATGGTAATTAATGTTCCACTGATGTCAATTAAACTTAGGATAGTGGTTTAACTAGGCCAATTTGACCGAAAGAGTGAGTATGATGGTAAATGTCTCCAACACCCCCCCTTAAGCTATACTTAGGAAGAGTTAGAAAACATAGATGCATAAAATGATAGGGCCCTGGAAACAAAGGCCATAGGTCACCCTGTACAATAAAGAAACTGAAACAATGCTCAAAACAAACTAAGTGAGGAAAAGAGGGAAAACCCAGTGGGAAAAAACCCCCCCTCAAGCTGAACACTGAAAGCAGTCTGGATCACCCTGATGAACTCACCCCCAACAGTGAACATAGGTAAGTGAACTTCTTTTCTGAAAATATCTTGGTGAAGATGTCTACAATCTGCTCATCAGTCGGGAAGTATTGCAGAATGATGGTCCTGTCATGCACTAGCTCCCTGATGTAGTGCATGTGAATCTCTACATGCTTGGTCCTCTGCCTGGTAACTGGATCTGTGGATATCTTAATAGAACTCTAGTTGTCACAAAATAGGACAGTGGACAAATTACTACCAAGATCAAACTCTGAAAGAATGCCTTGCAACCAAACTGCTTGGATGCAAGCATTCACCGCTCCTCGATACTCGGCCTCTGCTGAAGATAGTGCTATGGCAGCCTGCTTTTTGCTTGACCAGAAAATAGGGCCACCACCAAACATGAATACATAGCTGAAAGTTGACTTTCGATCAATAGAATCACCCGCCCAATCGAAATCTGTGTATCCAACCAGCTCTAGCTTGGAGTCTGCAGCATAGTGAATGCCGTAGGTCCTGGTTCCTTGAATGTACTGGAGGATCCACTTGGCTGCCTTCCAATGAAGATCATGAGGCTGTTGCATGTATCTTGATAGAGCATTCATGGCATAACAAATATCAGGCCTAGAATGTGTCAAGTACAACAAGCTACCAATCAGTTGTCGATAGATAGTGCAGTCCATGGGAGGTGTGCTTTTTCCTTCTTCAAGGCTGATCCCTAAAAGGAAAGGGAATGGTGCAGGCCTATATTCAGCCATGTTAAACTTGAATAACAGGTCTGAAATGTATTTTTACTGAGTGACCATAATCCCATCAGAATTTTGCTCGATGTCGAGCCCCAAAAATTGTTTTAGAAGCCCCAAATCACTCATTTCAAAGGCATTGTGGAGAGCAGTTTTGATGGTTGAAATGGAGGCAATTGTGCTACCTGTAATCAGTAATTCATCAACATATAAAACAATTATAATTATATTACCATCATAATGCTGTAAATACACATTTGGATCTGATCTACATCTCTGAAATTTTTGCGATAGAAGAAAGGCATCCATCTTGGAATACCACTCTCTTGGGGCCTGTTTTAACCCATATAGTGACTTCTTTAGCTTGCAAACCAAATATGGATCAGTGATGTAGCCCTTATACTGATTCATGTATATCTCCTCATGAAGATATCCATGCAGAAAGGATGACTTAACATCCATGTGATGCACCTCCCAGTGCTTGGATGCGGAAATAGCCAAAACAAGGCGGATGGAGTCCATTTTTGCAACCAGTGCAAAGGTCTCATGGTAGTCCACTCCTTGGACCTGAGAGAAACCTTTTGCTACCAGACTTGCCTTATATTTTCAGGTGCTTGCATTAGCAGCAACCTTTTTCTGAAACACCCACTTGCATTGAACCAATTTCCTTCCCGGAGGAAGAGGAACTAGCTCCCAAGTAGTGTTTTTCTGAAGAGAATTCATCTCTTCATCGATGGCAACTTGCCATCTTGGATCCTTCCGAGCATGGTAGTAGGATTTTGGATCTGAACTAATCATCAAATATCAATTTTCAGATAGCAAATTATCAGAACAAGAGAGTGCAACACGTGCTCTTTGGAAATCAGACTGGGTTCTCCTTGGATCATCCGGATTTCCAATGTTGTCTCCTGCAGAGGAGAGTGTCTGTTGGGCCCATGTAGGAAGATGATTGTGCACTTCAGGTTCTGATTCAGTATTTGATGATTTCTGCACACTGATATTAGAAATCATAGGATCCAAATCAGAGTCATCACCCCCAATTTCATCATCCAAATATTTAGTGGAATAGGAAGAAATTTCAGCAGTTTTCTCCTTCACTAGTTCCACTTCCTGAAGAGGCTCATCGAACTTGACACTTCTCTCGATGATGATCTGTTTGGTATTGATATCCAGCAGCTTGAATCCTTTAGATTCATTAGGATACCCAATAAACAGACATTCTATGCTCTGCAGTTGCAAATCCCTTCTTTTATCAAGTGGAATTTGGGCCCATGCATTGGACCCAAACACCCGTAGGTTCGACACATCTGGCTTGTGTCCAAAGTATGCTTCAAATGGAGTCTTTCCTTTCAATGATGAATGTGGCACCCTGTTCTGAATGTATTCTACAGCATGCATGGCTTCAGCCCACAAATTTGCAGCAAGATTCTTTGACTCCAACATACAGGTGGTCATCTCTTTGAAAGACCAGTTCTTCCTTTCCGCTACTCCATTCTGCTGGGGAGTGTAGGGAATTGAATGTTGGACCTGAATACCACTTTGGGAGAAAATGTACAGCAACTCATTACTGACATAATCCCCTCCATTATCAGATCTCAATATCTTGATCTTAAGCCCAGAGGCATTTTCGATCAAAGCCTTCAATTCAGAAAATTTTTCACATACTTTTGATTTCTTTTTGAGAAAGAAAACCCATGTATACCTTGAAAAATCATCAATAAAGGTAAGGAGGTACCTTGATCCATTCATGGATGTGACAGGCATTGGACCATTGATATCATAATGTATCAGCCCCACTATGCTTGTAGCTTAGTTTTCCTTCCCCCGATCGAACTTGTGCTCAGGGTGTTTTCCAATCGCACAGCCCTTGCAGACTCCCGTGGTTGCCTTGATGACCGGGAGGCATTCAACCATGGAATTTTTCTATAATTTCTACAAATATTTGAAACTAATATGACCAAACCTTTCATGCCATAGCCTACTAACCTCATTTCCATGAGTTAGCAAAGCGGTGGGCTTTTCATCCGCAACAAAGTGAGAGAACTCATAGGATTTTGCATGATGATTTGCATGGCCTTTTGAAATGAGTTTCTCGGATGCAATTTCTATTATCTCAACATCATTTGGACTGAAAGAGACTCTTTTAGGCATTCCTATATGTGTCATCTGATAGACACTGAGGAGATTTGCTGCTAGAGATGGTACATACAAAACATTAGAAAAAAAACCATTTTCTAGATCTACAGTACCTTGTCCTTTGGAAATGATGGTGGAGTCATATCCCAAGTGGATGGGAATGGCTTCGCTGGTCTCCAAGGATGAAAAGGAGTCTTCTTTAGCCATCATGTGATTTGAAGCTCCACTGTCAATCAACAGTGATTTGGACTTCGAAGTGCTTGCCATGAGGGCATGACCTTTCTCATGCTGTGGTTCCCGATCTTGGTGATCTCTCCTCCGAAAGCTCTCTGGAAGATTGATGTGATTCCTCTCAAGGAGAGAGGTTGCTTCATCAAGATTTTTCTTCATGCAGGCATGTTCAAGGTGAAAACCCTTCCCGTAGTAAGAACACCTGACTCTTTCTTTCCCATTGTGCCCTTTTCCTTTGTTCTTCCTTGAACCGGAAGATTCATCATGCTGCTGATTTTCAAATCTAGGTTTTGGAGCATCAAATTTAGTTTTCTGATTTTTCTGCTGCTTTCCTTTACCCTTCACATCTTTGGGTGCTGTGACATGGAGGGATTGATCACAGGAATATCGGATGATCCCCATCTGGACAAGCTTGTCATGTTCACTAGTTAGGGACTCAATGAAGGCATCGAGTGTAGGCATCTTCCATTTAGGGGTTGTGAGCTTCCCCGCACGAAATGTAGAAACAAAAACTGAATAATCAGCCCCAAGTTTGGAGAGGATGGCTAGGATGAGCTGATCATCTTCCTTCTCCACTTTGCATTGCTTCAAGAGATAAACTGTATGCTTGAACTTTGTAAAGAAATCATTCAGAGTCTCAAAATTGGAAGGTTGGAGAGACATGAGTTCATTTTCAAGTTGATAAACTCTCATGTCATCATTCTTTCCATACAGAGATTCCAATTTGTCCCATATTTATTTCGATGTCTTCAGATCCGTAAGATGGAAGAGAAGGTCATCGAAAATAGAGAGGCATAAGAAATCGAAGGCTTCATCCTTCTTGTTCAAAAATCTTGATTTTTCTATGGCAGATCCAGGCTCAGGTTCAGTGTCCATGGCGACTCTATGGAGTCCTTTGGATTTAAACTAATGTTCCATTTGTCTTTTCCATGTGTGGAAATTGTATGGAGTTAACAGAGGTACTGAAGAGGCCATATGGATTTGCTTGTAATGAATGCTTCACCTGTAGAAACCTGAAAATCAAAACAGAAAGGGAAAAATAAGGTTGGACAGCCTGCACATTCTAGGCTTTCATCACACCCAGCATAGTCAATCAAGCAAGCTTGATCAACAACTTCTTTACTTGGGATATTAAGTGGTAAGCCTTGGCTTCTGGTGCAGTGCTGGAATTTTGAGCTATTGCTCACTTCTCATGGAGAAATCTGTCAAAAATCTTATTTTTGAGAGATTGTTCTTCGTCCCGCCGTAGCTCTGATACCATATTAATTCTTGCACATGATCTAGGAACTAGGAATCAAAATCATCAAATAATTATTAACAAATACTCATGAATTGGAAATAACTGGATACAAAATAGGTATCCTCTCTGTATATTTTATAAACAATAAAGGATTACAATTTCCATGCATAGCAATGGCTTAAATCCATGAATAATTCAAATACCTAAGGGACAATTCGAATTCAGTGAGTAAGTCTAGCTTAACTGACTCTTTGCCATGCAATCTCACTCAGTTAACCACTTGACCAAAACCATAATTGACTCACCAAACCCTAACTGAAGTTGGAGTGCAATAAATGACTGAATCTCAACTGAAGGAGATCAAACACATGTCATAGCAATCCAACCATCAAGTGCTAGTCCTGCATGACTCCAATGAACCCTGACGAGGTTAACTAAAACTGAAATGACCATCAGAAGTTGGTGAAGGCGCCTTGTTGACTCTAGTTCATTAAATAATAATAAAATAATCATTAAATAATATATTTAATGAATGGAGGTGCCTTAACTGACTGTAACTGATTGGTTGAACTAATTGTAGAAACCAGTTAGCAGTTAGGTGCATTAATGTCACACAGATCACCCCTGGAGTGCTCCAGTTAGCCTCCTTGACTATAGGTAGGCGTGGGAGTGATCGGGATGATGGTAATTAATGCTCCACTGATGTCAATTAAACTTGAGATAGTGGTTTAACTAGGCCAATTTGACCGAAAGAGTGAGTATGATGGTAAATGTCTCCAACAAATTGAAACCTCAATACTTATTTTCATTCACTCTAGTGATGCCCTCGTTTAGGATATTTTAGGCAATGATACCATTTCTTAATCTAATGGATGAATGTGGAGGGTATCCCTCCCATTTGCAAAGAGGGCATGAAACATCACTTAACCATAACAACAGTGAATATGAAGAGTAATCATCCTTCAACATTTGGAGGGGTCATACTACAATTTAACCTATAGTACTCTTCACATAGGTTATTGATACCCTCATGTCAAAAATTGAAAGATATCTTTTTTTATTAATCTATACTGATTCGTCGATTACCCAAAATAAATATGATGACATTGCCACTGTTCCGACAATAAATGTCCATCGAATATCCGAATACCGACATTGATATCCAATGAAAATGTCATGCATCTGATGACTGACTTAATATTATATGTTGTCTAAAAAATGATGACATGAGGTTGAAAAACCGATGACAATGCCATGCATCTGGCGGCTTACATCCGACGAAATATTCGTTAGGGATGTAAAAAATTCAACGCTTGTCCATCGCACATTTGAAACCCAAAGGGTGTAAGACTTGGTCGATTTAATACTATATGCTATCTAAAAAATGACGATGGGAGGTCAAAAAACCGACGACCGGAGCCATTGAAAAATCGACAAAATGTTGATATAAGAGTTCTCTAGAATAGGCTAAATCTCTGTTCAAATGTCGACAGGATTCATGAAGGTGTCGAATAACCAACAAAAAAAAATATTGTTGTTGAAAAACATATAGGTGTTTTTCGAATGTCAGGCATTACATCTGTCGGATTTCAGGTTAAAATTTTGTTGTGATCCAATTATCACTGTTGGTCCCTTCACCAAGTGGGGGGTTTATTTTATGGATTTCAACCTAGCTTCGACTGGGGGGGATCATCATATCATAGTGGTTGTTGATTATTTCACAAAATGGACAGAGGCTATGCCCACTATCAAAGCCGATGGTGAGACAGACATGCATTTTGTATTCAATCAAATTATCACTCGGTTCGGTATCATGAGAGAGCTTGTCACTGACCATGGTAGGAACTTTAAAAATAAGATGATGGTTGAGTTATCTTCAAAGTTAGGGTATAATCAAGAGCATTCCTCTTCTTACTATCCTCGAGCGAATGGATAGGTTGAAACTGTGAATAAGTGCCTTAAGTCCATTCTCCAACGAACCATCATGCAAAGTAAGACCAATTAGCGTATCATGTTATATCCTGCTTTGTGGGCCTATCAAACCGCATTCAAGACTGCCACCATATTTTCCCCTTATCAGTTGGTGCATGGGGTGGAGTTGATTTTACTCATTGAATGTGAAATCCCTTCTTTGAAGCTAGCCGTAGAACATTTTCCAGATACTTCTGCATTAGAACAGTGTGTGGTTCACTTAGAGCAACTTGATGAGCAACGTCAATATGCCTTGGTGGCTCTTCAGGTAAACAAGTGTTGCGTTAATTCCCAGTATGATAAGTATGTTCATCCTCGGAAGTTTAGTGAAGGTGACTTGGTCCTCTTATATGACCAAGCTAGTGAACCGTTAGGGGCGGAAAATTTTAAACCTATGTGGCATGCCACCTTACGTGATCAAGCAAGTATTAGAGAAAGTTGCTTATGAGCTGGTAAATTCTAAGGGGACAGCCTTGGTGGAGCCTAGAAATGGGTCCTATCTCAAAAGATACTATGTGTATTCTCAACTGAGCCTGATACTTTGTATATTATTGTACAATTGCATAGTTTTGTTTTGATTCCCTTGTGGTGATCAAGTTGGTTGAATTTCTTCCAATTGTTGTGGAAAATTTCAACAGAGTATTTAGTATATGTAGGATACACTGACAATGCCAACCGCCACACTCAAAACTTATCTTCATCTTCTTGGGTGATTTGTACTCCTATCGGTCAAGTTTTGTCTTTAGGAGGTGTATGTCTATGGCCTTCATTGAACAATATTGTTGAATATAGTGTCGCGATTCAGTTATTACATGATTCCATCTCTCATGGTATTCGATCTCTTTAGGTACGTCTTGACTCGCAGTTAGTGGTCTTACAGTTAAATGTCGTGTATCGTTTTAGAGATTCGAATTTATTACGAAGATTCTTGCGAGTAAGGTTGTTAGAATGACAATTTGAGAACATTACATACATTCACGTTCCAAGAAACTATAATCAAGTTGCTGATTCATATTCAAACTACACACTAGATTGGCATTTGATACAAAGACAATGAAGCATTCACTTCACATTTACACATGTAAATATAAATAACCAATCATCATAATTCTTTTTCATAAAATATAGTCCAAAAAGTAGTGTCATAATACATAATGTCATGATACAAAAATGGGGCTTCCGAGCCACTAAAATATACTACACGGTCAGTACAACAAAAAGTACATATAGGCTTCTAAGCCTATGGAGAAGGGCGCTAATCATGATAACACATGAAAAATCTAGCTAGTCATCGAAATAATCGAATCCATGGGAATGGTACACCCACCACCTATCGGCGCTACATAGCCTCAGTCAAGTCCTCGACTTGTTCCATGGGAACTATGTGTGTTAGCCAAACAAAAAAAATTTAGATGTTTTGGAGTGTGCGCTCCACATCCACACCAATGATGTCATCACCTCTTCCCCTTCGACGATGTCGAGGGAAGCTGTTGGGTCGTCTAGGTCCAACATCTCTGTATACATGACTAGTATCAATATATGTCATCACACAAAAACATGTCTTTTGATTTCATTATATCAAAAAACACAAAAAAAAATTAAATAATTCAAAAACAAGATAGATTCGGTATTGTTACCTATGTCTCTGTATGAAAATTGTTAGTTTTTCATCATATAAGCTAGCATTATGATCTTAGGATATTTTCACTAAGAGAATAACAAGCACAACAATAAAACATAAGCACATCACAAGAGACAAGAGACACAAAGAATTTTCCTAGGGGAAACCATAAAGGAGAAAACCCCGCAACTTCCTCAGAGATAGAATCAGCACCAAAACAGTAAAAGCCCAAAACAGTAAGATGCATTCCCGACAACAGTAGCCTTCTTATTTTCTAGTCCTAGTGTATTTCCCTCCTCACTAATGCACCACACTTGAGTGAGTGAGTGATGTGTTGCAAGTGATAAATAGAGATGCTCTCACTCTCTATTTATATTCTTCCGTTCACTTGAAGTGCACTCCAACATGTCGGCCTCACTTAACAATTACTTACTAGAGCCGACATCTCTAGGAGTGTCTAATAACCCTAGTGCCCCACCACTTGTGGGGACTTTCCCTCCTCCGACCAATAGGAGGGTAACACAATGGTGGGAACTATTGCCCCAACTTACAATGACTCACCTAGGGTTGACTTCACTAGGATAGTCTAATAACCCAAGGGCCCCACAACTGTGGGGACTTTAACCCTTTACAAATAGGAGGGTTACCCACAATGACTTGACATGACTTTATCATTATAGAAACTTCCCGATCGAAACATCGGGGCATGACATGACTCAAATACATCCCTGAATAAACATCGGGTTACAATAGATAAGAAATACAAGTGAATACATTCCGAAATTACAATTACATCAACACTCCCTCTTAACTAGGAAGGTATTCTCTTGACACAATTTATCAACACAATTCTTCTTCTCTGTATCATCTAGGTCATCGTCAGGTCTTTGTCATCTTCAAAGTCATCTTCATCTTCAATTCATCTTTATCTATAAGTCATCTTCATCTATAAGTCATCTTCACTAGATTTGGATCATCTCTCGATATGGATCATCATGGAGCATCATCACTGGATCTGGATCATCACTCAATCTGGATAATCATGGAACATCATCACTGGATCTAGATCATCTCTCGATCTGGATCAAAATCACTAGACTAGGTCTGGATCATCACTCGATTTGGATCATCACCGCTGAATCATCATCACTAGATCTCGATCATCACTTGATCTAGATCATCGCTGGATATCATCACTAGATCTCGATCATCACTGGATCTAGATCATTGCTGGTGCTATCTCATGATTCTTCTCATCACAGGAAGTTCTACAGAGCCATCCCTTTTTCATGTTGGTTGTAGGCCTACCCATCATGTAGGTCTTCGCCCAGCACTTACATCTGACCTACTCGTCAGAAAGGCATGCCCAGCACTTACATCTGATCATATAGGAGCCAATCCTATAATCACATCAGAAAGGCCCAGAACTCACATTCACCAGCATTATAGGACATCACATCACTAACATCTATGAAAAGGCTCAGCACTTACATCTGACCTACTCTTCAGAAGGCACATCCATCCAGACAGAAATACATCCTATCACAGTGATGGAAGACTCCCATCCAGACAAGAACACATCCTATCATAGTGATGAGAGATTTCAGCACTTACATCTAACCTACTCGTCAGAAAGGCACATCCATCCAGACATGAACCCATCCTATCATAGTGATGGAAGACTCCCATCAAAACAAGAACACATTCTATCACAATGATGGAAGATTTACCACTTTCATCCAGACAAGAACACATCCTATCACAGTGATGAAAGAATCCCATCCAGACAAGAACACATCCTATCACAGTGATGGAAGGGCTTGCACTCAGATCTGATCCTACGAGAACACATCTCAGCAGTCATATCAGAATGGGGCCCAGTCCTCGACTAAGCTACCTAGTAACTGACCAGGCGCCTCCATTCTCCTAGAGAATGGCAGTTGCCCTTACATCCGACCTGCTCGTCGGAATGGCCAACACTCACATCTGACATGGAAGGAACTAAATCCTTTAGCCATGAACAGAATGGTTCAGCCCTTACATCTGACCATGGAAGGAACCAATCCTCTCACCATGTCAGAATGGCTACTCAGTCCTACACTGAGTGATCCTGGTAACTGACCAGGTGCCTCGATTCCTAGAATGGAAATTTCCCTTACATATGTTCTACTCGACAGAATGGCCAGCACTCATATCTGACATGGAAGGAACCAATCCTCTCACCATGACAGAATGGCTCAGCCCTTACATCTGACCATGGAAGGAACCAATCCTCTCACCATGACAGAATGGCTCAGCCCTTACATCTGACCATGGAAGGAACCAATCCTCTCACCATGTCAGAATGGCTCTGGGTCTTATCACTTTCTCTTGGAGGGAACCTTGATCTGGAGAACACCAAGTCTCTCCCTGAAGTGCTCAAACTTCAGCCTAGCCAATGGCTTCATCAATACATCAGCTATCTGTTCCTCCGTCGCAACATACTGGAGCTTCACTGCTCCTCTCTGCACCATATCCCTGATATAGTGGTACTTGATCTCGATATTCTTTGACTTGTCGTGAAACACTGGATTCTCTGACAACTTCACACAACTCTGGTTGTCACAATGTATACAAGTAGCATCCAACTGGAGATCAAATATATCAGACAGTAGCTTCCGCAACCATACTGCCTCATAACTAGCTGAACAAGCTGTGACATACTCTGCTTCAGCTGTACTCAGTGCCACACAGGATTGCTTCCTGCTAAACCAAGAGATCACACCTGATCCCATACTGAAGAAACATCCTAAAGTACTCTTCCTATTGATGGCACTGCCTGCCCAATCTGAATCAACGTAACCCTCTAGGTTAATATTCTGATTCACATCGTACTTGAGCCCATAATCAACTATACCCATGCATGCTTTGTAACCATCAGGTGAACATGTCTCAATGTGTTCACATCAAAGCAAATATCTGGTCTCAGGTACATCAAGGACCCAATCATCTGACAATACATCATAGCATCAACCGTCTCTGATGAAGCATCACTCAATAGCTTCAGGTTTGATGCCATAGGTGTGGTCATGCAGTCCATCATCCTGAACCTATTCAGGATCTCTACTGCATACTTCCCTTGTCCAATTCTCCATGCCTAGAGAATAGTGCATCGACACAAAACAGGAGCATCACTGGTCTTCCACCTTCAACCTTGAAACAAAGGTTGGAATCCACTTTACTCTCAGTAAATCCTAGAGTCATCAGTAATCTATCCATCCTGTCATACCATGTCGAACCTTAGATCTTTTGCAGTCACTCCCTCTGAAGCAGAGCATCATACTCCCTCTGTCTTCCGTACTCTATGCACTAAAATATTCTGTACCAGAGTGACAAGTAGCTTCCTATGCTACTAATATTCTATGTGACCATCTAGTGTATATACTTGCATCTTCAACCTTGTAGCAAAGGTTAATATCTTCATCAATCTCATCATGTATGTGTTTCCTATGGGTATCTTCTGAAATTGTACAATGCCTTCTTTCATTTGCACACATGATTATGCATTTCATGTGACTTCACTTCCAGTGGCTGCAAATGTTTCTTCGTAGTCTATGCCTTATTTTCGTGAGAAGCCTTGTGCTACAAATCTTGCTTTGTATCCCACGATGTTTCCATCTACTGCACAATGGAACTATGAACTTCTCTTCAGGTCTCGATAATGCGCCCTGACATCATTCTTCTTGAACTGGTCTTCCTTTTCTTCTTGGTGGCTGGAAGGTTCTGCATTAATGATGTCACTACACTCGTCATATTATTATTTGTCTTTGAGCTCCCGTCACTTGTTCTTTGGAACAAGTATTCATTCTTCTTTTCTTGTAGGTGATTATGTATGCGATCTTTCCTACAAGTCAAATGCATTTGTATGGTTAGAAACATTTCATAAGGAATATTTATACTGGAAAATTCTTATGCATAAATGTATGATCATGCAATTACTTTATCCAATACAACATTCATCCATATCTCACGAAACTTTCTAGATGCCTTCCATCTCTACCAGGACCACATTGAGATTGTGCACTAATCCAATATGTCAGCAAAGAGGTTTCATTCTAGATAAGTAGCAATGGAGAGTTGTATAGCACCATGATCCACTTACCCATCACATGCATATTAGTAGTATACTGTCGTTAATGCAAACATCCTATCATGCATGATACATCAACTGAATATAAACAAATGCATAACAAAATAATATCATGAAATGAAAATTGAATACTTATCTTTATTTGTTTCGTGGGTATACTCCTTCTTGAGTCTTCAGCTTCATCGTCTTCTTCATTCATGATAGCATCATTTCTTATCCAAATGCTAAAGAGGATAAGAGTTGCTTCAAGAGTTCAGATCTTCATATTCCTCATTGCTTGAGGGATCTTCTTTGGATGATGAGAGCTTGATCTTCAGTTTCTTCCATCTTCCCTTATCTTCTTATGAATCGAGCTTATTCTTCTTCTCGAATTCTGCTGAAAGTAATTACTTCCTTCTGGCACATATTCCTCGCATGAATGAATCCCATGATCCTGGGAGGCCATTCAAGGTGGCCATCACCACATTCTTCACTTTTTCTTTTACCGCTTCAAGTTGTTCTTTGATTTGAGAGACTCTTATTACTGCATGGTCTCTGCATTCTGGATCTTCACAATCTTCAACTGATTTCTTAAGGTCATATTCTGATCTATGTTCTTCCATTCAAATAGATTGGTAAAGGACTCAAACCTCATCGGTGTCTTTAGGGAAGACACTTGTAGTACAAGTTGATCCATGACTGAATCAACCATGATCTTCTTGGCCTTGACCATGTTCTTCTTGTCTAAGGCTTCTAGCCTCATCTCCCTCTAAAACTGGAACCTCTCTACTCATGTAGGTGTCCAATTCATTTTCTTCAGAGAGATCATATACTTCTATGCTTGGAATTTGTCAAATTCCCCAAGCTTGTCATCAAGCTGATGTGATAGATCACTTTGAAATGAGAACCTCAAATGAAAATAGCAAAGGATTAGATCTTACCGATTTGAGGTGTCCGTCCTGGTTTCGGAGCTGGCTGATCTAGGGTTTGTCACAGAAACCCTAATTTTCAAAAATTGAAATCTTTCAGATCTAATTGGATAGACAGATATATCTCTTCAAATGGAGTTGTCCAATGTACTCCTTTTCTTAAAACAGTGGAGGGAAGCTCCCAGAACAGGAAGCCCTAATTTTCCAATTTCTTCCGCAGAAATGCTTGTTACTGTTTCTGTGATATCTCTGAAATTATTGCTCCTCTATGTCTGAAATTTCACACTGAGGTAACCTCGCATATCCTGGATCTAACACCGTAGGTTTCATCAGAATTTGTTTCACCATTTGGGATTTATGATCCTTTTCCCAAGGTGACCTGTTACAGGACTGTTCAGAATAGTGAAGTTGTACGACATACCACATGTCACTGGTTCATCTTATGAGTCTAATATTTGGACCAACAAAAGTACAGTCTGTTCCCTTTCTGGAAAATCTTCAGGAATTCCATTTGGACCTATGTATCCCAAGATATTGCAATTCTCCTCAGGTGTCCTGTTTAAGGATGAATTTTGGAAGAGGGTGGAACCCTAACCTGGAGGGATCATATCTCCCAGAATATAGTGAATATGAGGATGATTTTTGGACATAGTTTTCATCATGATTTTCAATTCGACCGCTACAATTTTCAGCTTCTGATACTTCTCCAAACGCAGAATATAGCGAATGTGCCAAAACTTATCAGTTTTAGTATTTAGGGTTTTTCCTAGCTCAGGGTCAAACTAGGGTTTAACTTTCCCGGAGTTTCACCCAACCAAATTTCTTGATCCAAGTCTATAAAATTAGGTTTTGATGAGGAGAATAATTCTATGCTAGTCTCACTCAAAAATTATTCTTCTGTAGAAAGCCCTAATTTCCGCACCGAAAACTGAAAATGCTCGAAATTGAAATCTGCTTCGACAGAAAGATGCACCCTTCAATGGAGAGTCATCCTAGCATACTTTTTCTGATAGATTGTGGAGAGAGACCCAAAAAGTAAGAATCCCTAGATTCTGTAGCTGCACAATGTCTTCTTCTCAGGTTAGCTCTGATACCATGTTATTTTTTCATCATATAAGCTAGCATTATGATCTTAGGATCTTTTCACTAAGAGAATAATAAGCACAGCAATAAAACATAAGCACATCACAAGAGACAAGAGACAGAAAGAGTTTTCCTTGGGGAAACCATAAAGGAGAAAACCCCACAACTTCCTCAGAGATAGAATCAGCACCAAAACAGTAAGATGCACTCCCGACAGTAGTAGCCTTCTTCTTGTCTAGTCCCAGTGTATTTCCTTCCTCTCTAATGCGCCACACTTGAGTGAGTGAGTGATGTGTTGCAAGTGATAAATAGAGAGGCGCTCACTCTCTATTTATATTCTTCCGTTCACTTGAAGTGCACTCCAACATGTCGACCTCACTTAACAATTACTTACTAGAGCCGACATCTCTAGGAGTGTCTAATAACCCTAGTGCCCCACCACTTGTGGGGACTTTCCCTCCTCCGACCAATAGGAGGGTAACACAATGGTGGGAACTATTTCCCCAACTTACAATGACTCACCTAGGGTTGACTTCACTAGGATAGTCTAATAACCCAAGGGCCCCACAACTGTGGGGACTTTAACCCTTTACAAATAGGAGGGTTACCCACAATGACTTGACATGACTTTCTCATTATAGAAACTTCCCGATTGAAACATCGGGGCATGACATGACTCAAATACATCCCAGAATAAACATCAAGTTACAATAGATAAGAAATACAAGTGAATACATTCGGAAGTTACAATTACATCAACATAGATCTCAGTGGAATAGGCATGTCAGGGTCGCCACAGAATTCCATCCCCTCCTAGTGGTAGCTGTCTATGGCTATAATCTTCCTGCGCCACCAGAGGAAGAAGTATGTTGGGTAGGGTTTGGCCACTCATACCCCTCCTAGTATTTGCATCACATTCACCCAACACAAATGATCTGGATCCTGAGAACCGTGACGAGTGATATCCACTCTTGGGCTTAGCCCCAGTATGTGCTCAAAGAAGAAGGTACTCAAGATGCTTTCGAAGAAAAAGTTTCTCACTCTTCCCATCTTACAGTATGTCAACTGCAGTTTCATGTTACCCAATAGCGAGGTACTCCAATAATAAATGGTGGGGCTCATGCATTATCACGGTGTAAAAAATAAATGGCCTGGAAGCATGATGTAGGGATTCCAATCCTGCAATACTGCCGAGTGTCAGTAGTATGGCATGGAGTCCTAGGTTTTGGATCGCGTTCATTGGGATTTGACACCCAACCTTTTCTGTGTTCGAGAAGTAGTAAACTACAATGTATTCCTCAATTGTGAGGCCACCTCCTATCCCATGAGCTCGTAGATTCACTACCTCCCCTCTGTGGGATAGTCTGGTAATAAAGTATATATCCTCAAGGTCAAGGCTAGGAGGCATCCCTATGAATATGAAAGGTTTCTGTGTCAGGATCCCAGTAGTCTACTAGCATTTGGAGTAGTATTGGCATGCCTCTCAAGATACCAATATGCCAAAATTTATACAAACCACAAGCCCTCAAAGATTTTGGGGCCATTAAATCACCTTGCACATCCTTGTCAATGTATTCATGCTCACATTCATGCCAATCAAGAACAATCCTACACAAAAATTAAGAGTTTTCATGAGTCTTTTCCTTAAAAATTGATAAACACAGCCTTATATGTGGTTGTTCTGCAAAGAGCTACATACATATGCAGAAATCAAAGGATTTCCCACGTATGTCGAGTCCTATACACATAAATCGATTGATTTTCTACATGGGTCGAAAACACCATTTTTGGGGTGCCATAAAAATAAAATATGACCACTAAAAATTAAAATAAAAGCATTGAAATCAAAGAGAATGGCATGAAGATTTACCTGATTCAGACGGTATGTGATTTCATGGATCGTATCTCCCGGAATCATCTTCTCAAGTTGATGGTTCAAAAACACTATGTGGGGTAAAATTCCAAATGGTATGGTAAAAATGAAACTTTTTACTATTTTATAGAAAAAAAAGAAATTTTACTCACTTTTCTATAGTTTGGACCATTATTGACTATTTTGGACTGTTTGGTCTAATGTTGTGGTGTAGGGACCTGATTTGAGCATATTTTGACCGATACTTTGACTCATTCGTATCTATCACAGGTATAATTTCTAACTTGCATATAGGTTCATCTGCTTGCATTATGCATTTCCCTATGACCATTTCACCTTGATCGTAGGTACGAGGCCACTTCAGGATGTCACGGAACCTTCGTACTACTACTTAGAAGTGGCATTATGCGAGTGGTGGATATTTCCTATACATGGGTTCCCTAGTTATATCCCGTTTGCATTTGGTGCCCATGCTGATATTTCTCCTTTAGGTTTGGGAGTCCCTTATAGTCCCACCATGTCCTTGAGAAAGAGATTCATACTCCTCTTGAACTTTATGCTAGACATATCCCGCAGGGACTCCCATATATATCAAGTTGTAAGTGCATTATCATGCATTTTTCTTTCCTTATTGAGCTTTTTCCTGGCTCCCTGCTTCATAGTTATAAGCCATGTAGCCCGAGCTTGTCTCAATTCTATCCTAGCAGAGCCTTTTTATATCATGTGCAGCTTAATCACCCTTTACCAGGAGGAGACCTTCCCCCGAGTGTCCTTATCCTGTACATGGTTCCTTGCATTGAGCATAGGTATGTTGCACTTCTTGGAACTAGTTTGTTTTCCCACGACACTCATCTCCTCCTAGATGTATAATATGAGCGCTTTTATTATTTTTCAATATTTCCAAATATGAAAAAGTCTGAAAAAATAAAAAAACATAAAAAGTTGGATGGGAAATGGTATTATCTTTGGTATCTATCGAGTCATTTTTCCTTCAAACAGAGCATTGTATATCACATCCATTGGTTGGGGTGTTAATACGACTTTAGGAGTTGTACTCGTTACTCTAAGTTTTTATCCACCGATTGGTTATGCTTCCAGTCCCTATGGAGCCTCTGTTGATGCCTCTTGTGTTGCAGAGATGTCCCAGTTTTCATATAGAGTCTATGCTTCCTACCTTCAGTCACCATTCACCTTATGCTCTTGTTTGAAGGAATTTTAGCCCGAGTTTTCCATTCCTCAGTTGTCTTGACTTTGTCTGTTGGCCATTCTCGGTACAGTTACCGGTTTGTGCACATCTTGTTCATATGAGTTATTCCACATTATCCAGCATTTCTAAGTACCTCATGTTGGTTTATGGGGTATTCCCTAATTCCCTCCTTCTAACGGATTCCATTCCATCGAATTCAGATCATTTATTTTGGAATAGGAGTCTAGAGTCCATTTGAGTTCCTTGAGACTTAGAGTCATCAATGGTAGGTTCTCTCGCCATCGACAGTTTTGGGAATACATCAATGTCCCCTAATCGATAGATTCTTTCAAGTGTTTAACCTCAACACATCTATTCACACTTGTTATATTTCACTTTGTGCCTTGATTCCCATTATTTATCGATGAGATATATCGCGTCTGTTAATGGTATACATCAATGACCAATAATCAAACGATGGACTATCATGTTCGACCCCAACACCTTTATTCACATGGTAGGACATGTACTCGTAGCACTTTGCGTAGAAGACATCCGAGATTTGTGGCATTCCACATATGCTACCTCCTTGATCGTACCAGTATTCATGAGATGTCAGCTCTTGTGACTAGATTCCATTGTATTGTCAGATATCTTCATCCATTATGGAGATCTTGATTCATTTTATATTGTACGTGGTGATGACCACACCTGACATTTGTATATCATGCCTATTCATGGCCATTGTACTCTTATGTATCCGACATTGTTATATGTATATGTGCAATCATATGCAAATATTTATCATTGTATTGTACTGATGAGTGGCTGGTTCTTCCACCTGAGTCTTCATTACTCCACTTCTGGTATGGATATAACGTATTTCGGCCATCATGTTACCCCTCTGACCTCACACATTAGGGGGTATATGTTATAGCTAATTTTACCACACTTGGTAGATCACATCTTTATGTCCTTCCATGTCCCTCTGCAGACTCCTTGGACCCCCTTTGCTCATAGTATGATTTTATGTCCCAAGAAAGTCCCCCAAAAAAACCCATTTATGTGTATACGGGACTTTTAAAGCTATACCCGCATGTACATGCAGCTTTTGAGCCAAAACCTGCGTACATCAGGAAATGTGCATAAAGCAAAAAGAAAATGGAGTTTTCCTCATAGAGTCCTGAATAAATTGACTCTTGGCCTTCCATATGCCTTGTGAATGCTTGAACTCGACCCTCCATTTCCTATTTGAAGTGATATATATTGAACCTCTTGGATACATTGAAGGAGGAGAAATTGGAGAGAAAGGAAACTATAGTTCATTGTTGCCTCACTTGTTTATGCTTGAGTCTGTGTCCCTTTGTCCCTTCAGAGCACATAGTGTTTCTCTTCTCAAGATTACCTTTTCTTTGTAATATTTCCATTGTGATGGAGGATTGAAGTGGTGGAGGACTCGGTTTCTCAGGTTCGAATAAGTGTTGGCAGAGGTTGTAACTATTGTATCTCTATTTTATTAATAGAAATATCCATTTCATGTACAATACATGTGCATAAATATGAATATCGTATCCATAGATGTATTTATTTTATTATACATGATTGTTTATATATGTTATATTATGACTAAAACCTTGATATATAGCATGCTTTTCTTGTTTGTTGTTGTTGAGAGTGAATTTTGAATACAAGCATGTTGGAAAAGCTCAATGGGGATCTACATAAACCATCCTGGAAAAAGTACGATTCATATCCCTTAGTGTTAGATGTCTTTATTTCTCTTGCATATTGGAAGGGATTTATTTCTGGTGTCATTCAGTCTATTGTGGTACACCCCAAGCCATATGAAGTTTCTCTCCTTAACACTCAATATGTTCAACAGGATTTGTTAATCCTATATACTTGTGACCAGTATAACTGATCTCTTATCCAAATATAATATCCAGAAATCTCCTACACTGTTTCCACTCAGATATAGAGTGTTTATGTGTACCCCACTATCTAGCGGGCGTAGCTTTCAACACAAATTCCAAGGCAGACAATTGATGTGATTATGTAACTTTTGATTCAAATTAAACTAGAAAAGATGCAAGGTTAGGTAAACCTTCATATGTAGGTAGATCGCTTTCCTCAACTCCTGCCTGTCGCACAAATCTTGTAATTCTTGTGCATATTCACATGGAAACTTCATGTATTCGGTTCTGCCAATCTTCTAATGCATCGCCTGGATCGGATCTGCAAGAGATAACACTCTACTAACTCATATTTCCATAAGTTTTTTGGTTTATATAGTCATATCTTGAAGACATGACATTATATAGCTGATCCAGGTAATCCCCTTGGCCTTCACTGTTCACTGGATTGACATATCTCAACCTGATATTTAATCCTGACTTTATGATTAAATATCAAAAAAATATAGGGCCTAGCAACAAGGCTTAGTCACCCTTTACATACTTCTTGTCCATACAACCAAGGAAAGAGCCAAAAACCCAGTGGGAAAATCCTCCCTTAAACATGGATAGGAAAACAAAATTTGAAAATATTGTCATCAATCATGCTTCATAGCATGAAAGAAATCCCCAGCAGTGATTTGAGATTGTTGAATGTCTTCTCACAAAAAACTTTGGTGAAGATGTCTGCTACTTGTTCTGAATATGCACAGAAGAGTAGATGAATGGTACCATCATGCACAAGTTGTCTGATGTAGTGAATATGGATCTCAATGTGTTTGGTTCATTGTCTCTGAACTGGATCATTGTAGATTCGAATGGTGCTCTGATTATCACTATAGATAATAGTTGAAAACTCAGATTTGAAGCCACATTCTCCAAGTAATCCCTGCAACCAAAAACATTGAGTTGTTGCATTTACAACTCCTCTATACTCTGCTTCTGTAGATGAGAGTGCTATGGCACTATACTTCTTTCTTGACTAGCTGATTGGTCCTTCTGCAAGCATGAACACATATCCTAATGTTGACTTTTGATCTTTTTTGTCACCTACCCAATCACTGTTAGTAAACCCAATCAAATCAAGATCATATTTTTCTTTGTAGAAGATCCCATGAGTTCCTGTTCCTTGAACACAGTTAAGGATCCTTTTGGCTGATCTCCAGTGGATCTCATGAGGCTTATCCATGTGTCTTGAAGCCACACTAACTGCAATATATATATCAGGTCGAGTGTGTGTAAGATAAAGCAAACACCCAATCAACTGCCTATACAGTGTATTATTTACCATAGGAGAAGAACCTACTTCTTCAAGCTTAACTCCTGAAAGGAAGGGAGTCTTGCTTGGCTTGCAATCTTTCATGTTGAACTTGTTCAAAAAATATAAGGCATACTTGGACTGATGTACTTTGATTCCATGTTGGGATTGATCAATTTCGAGACCCAAGAATTGGCTCAACAATCCCAAATCTTTCATAGAAAATGCATGGTTCATTGCATCCTTCAAGGAGGCAATCTCTTTCTTTGAACTTCCTGTAATCAGAAGGTCATCCACATACAAGACAATAATCATCAAAGAACCATGAATCAGCTTCAAATAGACATTATGATCAGACTTTCATTGAACAAAACTCAATGACAGCATAAAGCCATCAATCTTGGCATACCAAGCCCTGGGGGCTTGCTTGAGCCCATACAATGATTTATTTAACCTACACACTAAATATGGATTAGAAACAAACCCTTCAGGTTTCTGCAAGTAAATATCTTTAGTGAGATATCCATTTAGGAAAGCACACTTCACATCCATGTGATGTACCTCCCACTGCTTCGAAGCTGCAATGGCTAAAGCTATCCTTATGGAGTCCATCTTTGCCACTGGTGCAAAGGCTTCATTGTATTCAATACCATGTACTTGTGAGTATCCCTTTGCTACCAATATTGCCTTATATTTCAAAGGTGAACCATCAGCAGCAAACTTAGTATTGAAAACCCACTTACATTTAACTAGCTTCCTCCCTGGGGGAAGATCAACCAGTTCCCAAGTGTTGTTCTTCTGGAGGGAGATGAATTATTCTTTCATGGATGTTTGCCATCTTGGATCATGTGTTGCATATTCATATGTCTATGGATCTGATTCAACCATCATATAGCACTTCTCAGCAAATAAAGTATCTTTCATAGAAAGGGCACTCTCAAACTGAGATCTAGTCCTCCTAGTGTCACTAGGATTTCCAGCTAGTTCCCCAACTGCATGAATGGTCTTTGCTGACCATTTTGGTCTTGTAGGATGTCAATATATGCAATAAAATCATCATTATCAGACATATCAGAATCAGCAAACTCATTAGTCTCTCCACTTACAATCAATGGATCTGGTGGTGAAGAAGACTCTCCAACTTCAACTGCTACTAAAGGCTCTTCTTGGAATTGAACACTTATTTCAATGAAATATTTGTTAGTGCTCAAGTTGATCAGCTTGTACCCTTTTGAATATTTATAATACCCAACAAATAGGCACTCTTTGCTTTGGGGATGGAAAGCCTTCCTCTTTTCCATTGGAATTCTAGCCCAAGCCTTTGAGCCAAAAATCCTGAAATGGGTCACATCTGGCGTGTGCCCACTCCAAGCTTCAAAAGGAGTCATAAAATCAAGCTACTTATGAGGCACCCTATTCTGGATGTAGGATGCACATTTTATAGCCTCAGCCCAAAACTTTGGTGGGAAATTCTTAGCCTCCATCATGCAGGTTGCCATCTCCTTCAGTGACCCGTTCTTTCTCTCAGCAACACCATTTTGTTGTGGTGTGTAAGGGATTGAATGCTGCATCTGAATACTTGCATCTTTACAATATTGAATGAACTCAGACTTGACATACTCACCACCATTGTCATATCTGAGGATCTTGAGTTTCCTCCCAGACTAGTTTTCAACCAAGGCTTTAAAAACTTTGAAGAGGTGAAAAACTTCAGACTTATGCTTTAGGAAGTGAACCCAACAATACCTGGAAAATTCATCTATGAAGGTCAATGAATATTTGTCTTGACTCATGTAAATATGAGGAAATGGACCAGCAATGTCACTATGGACCAACTCAAGAGGTGCATAGGTTCTCTCATGACTAGCTCTCTCATATCTGTGCTTTGGTTGTTTTCCTGGGATACAACCTTGACAGACTCCCTTAGAAAACTTGATCTTTGGTAACCCTATGACCATATCGTTTTCACTCAAATCAGAAAGATACTTGTAGTTAATATGGACAAATATTTCATGACAAAGCTTTCCATCCTCATTAGCATGAATCAAAAGAGAAGAGGGGTTTGAGTAGGGTAGAAAATGGGAAAACATGTAGACCTTCTAAGTGTGATCAACAACACCTTTTGCTATGACTTTACCATTTGAAATCTCAGTGATTTCAACATCATTAGGGGAGGATATGACCTTCTTTGGAGACCCAGTGTGACTCATCTGATACACTGACAAGAGATTAGAGACAAGACCTGGAACATACAACACATTATTGAACTTACCATGGTCAAGATCAATCTTTCCTTTCCCCAAATTGTCAGTGAGAGAGTCATCTCCCAAAACTATTGGTGGACCTTTCAACATGTCAAGAGAGGAGAATGACTCTTTTTTTGAAACCATATGTCTAGAAGCTCCAGAGTCTATGATGAAGCTAGGGAAGCTTGATGTGCCAGCAACCAAGGCATGTACTCTCTCTCTGTCCTCTGAATTTGATCCTCCTTCCCTCTTCTTTGAAAAATCAGGAAGGGAGATGTTATTCTTCTCCAGGAGTTGGGTCAACATGTCAATTTGCTTCTTCATACAAGATCTCTCAGGATGATAGCCCTTACTGCAGTATGTGCACTTGCTCATTTCTCCTTTGTTCTTCTTCTTCTAGAAGTTCTTCTTAGAACCATGGGGCTCCTCTTGAGACTTGTTCTTGTCTCTCTTTTGCTCAGGTGGCTTTTTAGATTTTTTCTTGCTTTTTGAATCCACCCTTGAATCTCCAACAACCAAATCTTGGTCTTTGGAATGTTTGATGGTGCCCATCATCACCAACTTATCTTGTTCCTGTGTGAGGGATTCCATGAACTTTGCAAGCTTAGGCATATTCCAGGCTCGAGCTGTCAACTTGGTGGCATGGAAGGTTGAAACAAACACTGAATAGTCAGGGCCAAGCTTTGAGAGTATGGCCAAAACTAGTTTCTCTTCCTTCATTTCAATCCCACACTATTTTAGCTGCAAAACAAGGGCTTTAAACTTGGAAAAATAGAGTTGCAAGGAATCGAAGATATTGGGACTCAAGGAGATCAACTCATTCTCAATTTTATGTCCTCTCATCTCATCTGTCTTACCAAAAATATCTACAAGCTTCTCCCACACTTCATTAGGTGATGTCAATTTGTCAAACCATCAATATGGAAGAGGAGGTCTCTTGAAATTCTTAGACACAAAAGACCATAGGCCTCATCCCTCCTGCTGTGCCATTTGATTTTCTCTGCAGTTGTATTGGGCTCTACCTCAGTTGCTAGATTCACCCTGTAGATACCTTTCACTATCAATATTATCTCGATAATGGATTTCCATTCAAAGAAATTAAATGGAGTCAAGATGATCTTCTGAGATTGGTCCATAGCTCAAAAATTGTGCCCTTCAGTCAGCAGAATATGCTCCCAGTCAAGATGTTGAACTTGAAATAGCACTATGGAAGGAGATCAATTGATATGAAAAGGATCTAATACCATGTGGAAATTGAACCCAAGATATAGAACAATTACACTCACAAAATTGCTAATCAAACATCCAAAATTAACACCAAAGGAGACTGAAATTAGAGCATAACACTAATCTGTATTGAATAAGTGTACAATAGATAACCTTGTGAAGTAATAGGATGCTGCAATATATAATTACATGAGAGATTCAAATGCATAAGGATGCCATTCGAAAGGTCAAAAAGCAGGCTTGTTAAATCTAGTCAAATCCCCCATAGGTGCATAAAGAAGTTTCCAAATCCATCAAGATGCTCATGAATTGGCTAAGTCAAGTAGGAAAGCTAATGAGGGATGGAAATAAAACTCATACATGCTTTTATTAGGAGAAAAGGATGGAGGATGATGTGGGAAAAAAACAAGTCAACTACACCTAGTCTATATTTTCTTTTTGCCTTAATTCTCAATAAAACAGGCAGCTTTTCAGAAAAAAGCAGATATGCACTTTGGAGGATCTAGAATAAAGAAAACATGATAAATATGGTTTCCAATAGGTTTCACAAGCACTCCATGACTCATTTTTAGCAAGTGTTGACTTCGATGACATGTAGAAGGCAACTAGCATAGAGTGGAATCTAGGAAACTAGGTAATAAGACAAAAATGATTTAATTAATGTCTAAGGTAGGTAACTATGGGTTGATTATTGTAACAAGAAATGGGTTAGAATACCTAGAGTAACATTGCTTTCTATGTGAAGTCGTATGGGCTGTGTGACAGGTACAAGATAAAGCAATAAAGAAGGCATAGATGGTCACAAACCTGAGGGCTTTTGCATTGGATTTGTATATGAATTTCTCTGTGGTTCTAATAGGAGTCGCAGAGAAAACACTCAACCAAATTCAAGCAAGACTAATAGCTAAATTTAGAAAGCCAAAACCTGAATCTTAATGTATTACCGATATTAGAGAGATTAAGCAATTTTCTATAGACTCTGATTAGGACTTCAGCCAAAGATTTAAGACAATGATGGATAAATTAATATTCCATATGTCAGATGTAGAACACAAAGAGTGGTTCATCGCAGCACCATTACTGCACCTATGAATTCCAAGGATGCAACATAAATGATGCAAACTACATCACTATTACCGCACCTGTATCACAAACTACAGCTCTAGAGTTAGCGATGAAGTTGGAATCCTCACCTATAGGAGAGACTGGTGCATGAATGATGCAAATTTAGTCATGGATAGATAATCTTACACTCCAACTTCAAGATATTAATAAAGGGGAGGAATTCCAAGAATAACTATGGTGAACCATATGCAGAACTAAAGGACACCACAAGGAAAATTTCCTGGCATTCATGAATTATGTCGTATCGAGAGTGTTAATTCTGATAAATAAACACATGATTCCTTGATGTAGAATATGTCAGACTAGAGGCCATTAGTCAGAATAGTGTTTGTAGTTATAGAATATTGTAATTGCACCAACGACACTAGTACATGTGGACATTTTTCCCACGGAAAATCGTTGCTATTGCAACACTTGTGTGTTTCTATAGCCACAAACATGGCCCCTTATTTTTGTGGAAAAACTTTCATGGCTATAGAAACACTTTACATACTTCGCCACAATAGCGACGAATGGCTAGTGTCGATATTGCGACGAATGGTTGGTTTCTACTGTGACGAATGGTCGTTGCTATTGGGATGAAGTGTCATCGCTATTGTGACAGA
Source organism: Pseudotsuga menziesii (assembly GCA_001517045.1). NCBI lineage: Eukaryota > Viridiplantae > Streptophyta > Pinopsida > Pinales > Pinaceae > Pseudotsuga > Pseudotsuga menziesii. The sequence continues at coordinate 125,271 of LPNX010173975.1, read as the reverse complement.
TATTTAGCAACGAAACACCTTATTTCATCGCTATAGTGACGAGAATACCAAAATGCGGAAACAGAATTACCAAAAAAGTTGCGACGAAACTCCATCGCTATAGCGACGAAACTGTGCAATGTTGTAAAAAAATAAACAAGTGTTGCAACGAAACTTTGTTGTTGTAGCAACAAAGCATCCATCGCTAGAGCAAGGACGTTCAATATTTAAAAATAAATAAAAAAAGGTGTTTCGACAAACATTGGTTGGTGTAGCAATGAAGATCCGTCGCTATAGCGACGCCAGGCCATAGAAAGTTCCGAGGAACTTGTTATACTAGCGAAGGACATTTTCATCGCTAGTATAGAAAGTTTGTTGGAACTTGCTATGTCCTGGTGTCACTATAGAGACGGAACTGTTTTTTTTTTAAATAATGTTCGAAGCCTCTCTATGGACTAGGTGTGGTGTACATTCCTCATTTTATACCCTTACCATGTTCTTTCCATCAATTTTCATTTTCCCTTCTATCTATACTAATGGGTTTTCATTAAAATTGATGGAATATTCACATGCTACTAAACCCTCCTCACATCTATTGGTCGGCATTGGTTCCGGGGAAACCTGGCTAGATGAACAGCTCCTACATTTGGGTTCTATTAATAAGAAATATTTTACTTAAAACACTGATGTAAATTCAAATAAACCTGCTACTGTGAATCAGTAGAGTTGTGTTTTCAATCGAACTTCAATTCAATATTACAACAACTCCTTTACAAAGGATCTTTGAATAAAATGAGAGGGCAATTTCATCTGGAGGGTAATAGAACCCCCATGAGATGGCATAGCCTTAGTATTGGGTTCTCCAACCGACCAATCTCTCCTGGTGGAATGACTGAAACAAAGGAAGAAAATTAGAAGGTATCACCATGTTCAATCAGCTGCAGGTGTAATGTTGAACATATCACAATGTTTAAACTAGCAATTACCCTAGCAGTCATTAGAGGAAATTTCAACTCAAAATGGGCCTACTAAGAAAAATAATAAAATAATAGTTAAAATAATAAAATAATATTTATTAATTTTGGAGGAAGAAAAGAAAAAAACTACTTTTTTTGTTCGTATTTTCAACATATCTCCTTGTGATTTTACTCAAATTTCGATCAGGAGAGCTCCCTGGATGCGAAAATAAATTATGCATCCAATGAGAACCCACTTGGCATAATTTTTATGAACTACGCTACCCAAAAAATAGGAAATACCTGAAAAAACGTGATGATGACATACGCGATGGTTGTCGATAGAAATTTCTAGGTTTTTCAAGTATTTCTTATTTTTGGGGTAGCGAGGTTAGTCAAAAGTATGTCAAGTGGGTACTCGTTGGATGAAAAATTTAATTTTTCATCCAGGGAGATCTCCCGATTGAAATTTGAGTAAAAACACAGGGAGATATGTCGAAAATACGAACAAAAAAAGTAGTTTTTTTTATGATACCTATCCCCAAATTTATATTAAAAAATTGTTTAAGACCTATACAGTATTTCAAATTTAAAGAAATTTCATTGGCTAACACATGATGACATGGAATTTGAATTAGTGTTAAAAGGCCCATTTTGAGTTGAAATTTCCTCTAATGACAGAGGAATGCCATAAAATGTGTGTTACAATGTAATATGTATTATGTGGATGTATACTGAAATAGATTCATGTTATTTGAATTTGAGAACATGTTAACCATTAGTACAATCTCACACAAGGCAATTCTTAATGCAATTAAACCAAAACATGATAATTCTAGCAGACAAGTCTCCATATGTCCCAAATTGTAAATATTCAACCATAGAAGACTAAGATTACTACTGCAGTTTCACTCATATTCAAAAGACACCTCTATGTAAATATCATGCACACTACAAAGCTTATTCTCTTCCAACAAATTTTTTCAGAAACTCCTTATGTAAATATCATGCATGGCTCCTTATTATGTAGGAGGAGAATAGATACACAATATACTTTTTCTTTCTCAAATATATAGGTAGTAAAAACTCTATTTAGAACAAGTTTCAAGAAAAAAAAGTGCAGAGCCACAAAAGGAAACATATTAACAAAATAAAGATATCCCAAAACAATGATATTACTATATATTCAACTATAAGTTATAATTGATATTTATATATGGAAAACACATAAATTTGACAACTATTTGTGGTCAATTGACTAAAAATAACATCTTTTTACTCGAATTTATACCAGGGAATTGACCTATATAAGATAAATATGTAACAAGCATCTTCCTAAAAAAGGTTTGAGACAACCAAGCTTCTTGTTGAAAAAAGGTGCTTTCCAACTAAAATGATGATCCTGAGATTGTAGAATATCTCTTTCAAACTTGCCAGAGAACCTTTGTACCTCACATTCATCGCAAAATTGTAATTTATAATTCTCGACTCATAAAGATAAGTACTTACCTATATCAACACACACTAGCCTCTTAAGCTATTTGAAAAGGAGAACTTGTCTATCTCAAAGAGAGACAAACTCTTTGAGATAAAAAAGTTATCATGTCTGGTTATGGAATATTTTCCAATGAAAAGGATGATCTAGAGACTGGAATTTCCCTTTCACACTTGTCAGAGAAAATTTGCCCATCACCTTCATCGCAGAATTTCATTTCAAACTACTCAACTCAGATAGATAAACACTATCTATTTCACCACACACTAACCTCTTGAGCAATCTGAAAAACATCAACCCTACAATTCCATCTCTCATCTTAATTGCTCATATGGCTTCCCATCTTAAATCATTGTAAGGCTAGTTGACTATTTAAACTACTACAACAATTGCTTTCCTCGTTGAACCCACTGATATTGTTGACTCTGCAAACACTATTCTTAGCACTTCAATTATAATATCCCTTCTCACTAACATTGTCACTTTCACTAGTATTTGGTAAATACTGTTGTTTCAGCTATCCTAGATGTGACATCATTCAACGTAGTTTCCTTAAGGTAGTTTGTCTATTTCCATGAATTGGAAATTCAACATAGTTTTATTAAGGTTAGTTGTTTGTCTATTTCCATTAAACGTAAAATCATACGGGAGTGATCTTTGTTTTATATCTCTTCCACCATTCATCAAATAACATAAAATTGTGATGGAATTTGTCAGTGATGCCAATATAATAACTAGTCCTTATCAATCATCAGACAAAGAGAATATATTTTAGCAAACAAGCATTCCTACCATTATAATAATGTAATATGAATTTCCAAAGAATCTCCACAATTTGAGTTTCACTGAGATATTTCTTGTTCAAACCTACTACATTAACCCACCTATGAAATTTATTAAAATAGTATAACAATGAAGTTTATGATGGAGCCAATCCGAGTCGAATATGCATTCAAAAAATAAATAAAAAAGGAAATAGTATTTCCTGCTTTATGTTGGATACCCATGATCACTCTGAAAAAATAGTTGTTTTGCAAGGTGATATTTCAAGACAAAAATCAAAGAACGCGAACTGTAAGCTCCTTAAAAACCTGACAAAATATTTAAGCTTGCACACTCATGGAAAGTTCTCAACCCAATATGTGTGAGCTAAGTGGCAATTTTACACCTTGTGACTGACTTGACAAGATTTTACATTGCCTGAAAAAAAATGCAGCTCTAATTGCAAGACAAACTACAATCCTCTAGCAAAGTCCATAAAAGGTTGTAGATATATTCTCACTGAATCACAACCTGACCATCCTTTACTTGAGCATGCATGTACCTACCATTACATTTTTGGTCTGCTTTTCCATGCAAGAATGGCAAGGAATGAAACATTCAACCCTCAGGATAAAAAATATACTCACGTTTGTAGAAGGTGCACCTAAAATTTGTGGTAATAATACCTAGGCTTCTTTTGAGCATTCACATAACTTCCATCACGTTTTTGGTCTGTAGGCATAGAAAGCGATGAAACATTTGCTCAAACATTTATAGGTGAAACCAAAATTGGTATTAATAATAATTCCTAATAGGGAAATGGCACTTCAATTGGATTAATTTTTGGAAATAATGGAGCACAGAAATGAAAACAACATGCTAAAAGTTAATTTGTGATATTTACAACTGATTGAAAATTTAAAAGCATCCACTGCAAACAAAAAATATACACAAGTGCATAAACAAACAAAAACGTTTGACTAAGCTTTATCTAAATAGAGCAGGTGTTATTTCCAATCAAAGATCGAGAATAAAATTATAAATACCCTTTAATCAAAATCATATTAATCAAAAAATCAAGCATGAAACCTGGACGATATACATAATGATGAATAGGAATTGGTTCAAGTTGCAACTACAACAAGGACCAAATATAAATATTTTCACAAATTTTTCTTGTATTTGTTCAAGCACCAATAAACTCAGGAAAAAGGAAGTATTTAATCCTTGACCAGACACCCTAGAACATGAGGAAAAGAAAATAGAAATGTTATCCTTGTTACTACCTATAGCTGATTGGGATCACATGAAATGGCACATATGTATTTAAAAGGTTCTCAACTAGAACTCCAACATTGATGTACCCCTTCAACCAATCTATGAAGCATCTCATACAGTATATTTACACCAAAAGGTCAACTACAACAAACTAAAAGTAAATAAATTATCAAACAGTGAAGAGCCATACCTTTGTCACACAGAAGTATGTCTTTCCAAACTCCCAAATTCGAATACCAATGGCATACTCTCAATCACTATAGAAGAATGGAAACTACAGGATTTGACACCAACTAAAATATAAACAACGGAATAGAACATCATGAAAACCAAGAGTAATGTCAATTCTCTACTGCACACCTTTCTAACCCAATGGACAATCATCGTTCTTGTTTGTGGGAACTCTTCTAAGTTCTTTGAATAGAGAAGCATGTCGTCCCACTTAAGATGGAACTCATCATGCCAGAAAAAGTCTCTCATTAGTTTAGGTGCAACATCCTCATATATTGTTCTGCTTCGATACTATGAAGGACCAACCTAGAAAATAGTAGTAGTAGCATGGTGAAGGAAAAGTCAATTAAAAGGTCAAGGAACCTGAGAATGTAAATTGCATGCGCTACTAAGAAGCTTAAACATTGTGAGTATTACAATAGCCTTTGTATCAATTTGACAAAAATAGAAAACTACCTCTGGGTCATGACACCAAGCTTGTTAATACATGGTTGGGGTTGAACGATCCATGACTTGATGCCATGCAGGGCCTCCATCTTTGGCTTGTAAAAGATTACACAAGTGATCTAAGTCTCCATCCATAATAGCCAATGTCTCTTGTCCTGCATTATGATCAAATGTACTGGAAGTACACAAACATGGCATACATCCATATGCAATTAAAGTGTTCAATCTTAGAACCATAAAATATCATTGCAATATCGCATGTGCACAAATCAAATCTACATAGAAGATATACACAAGGATGATTCCCATAGTTTAGAACCTATTTTCTTGATACATTTGGGAATGAAACTATAACAAACAGTACAACATTAAACAATTAGATCAATTTTATGGCACCATATTTGGTTGTTTGTGAATTCTCATTTATGTATGTGGGGTGATTAAGAATACCAAGAACATGTATTCTATCAAAATTGTCATTTCTAAGCAACCATGAGTAGCATTTGGATTAGTAGAATTAGGATGAGTAATTGTTCCTTATTCCCATTCTTTACGATTTTGGAATTGAACATCATCAATTCTAAAAAAGTAGTGACTTAAAGGATAAGCTTGGAAAGTGTAATCAGGAATATTGCACCTTCTGCGGATAGAAGTTGTTCCTCTGGTATGAATGGTTCAGATCCAGAACAAATGAGTGAACGAAAAAGGATGAAGACCCTCCCTGAATGTTGTAGACACCTAGAATACTGCTTCGATCGTGAACCTGTGTACCTACAAACATATCAAACATACAAGCACATCAAAGCTACCAGAAAATCATCTACATATCCATACTAGTGACTAAGGAATCTAGTAACATAAACATGTGAAATCAAAACAAAAGAGATGTGGGACGGAAATCAGCTTTGCATTAAGAATGAATGAAGAAGCTTACAATCGTTTCCTTAGTGTCGACAAGCTCCTCCACAAGACAAACACTTCATCCCCATAAGCTCCAACTTGCTCTCTATACTCTCCAATGATTTGGAGTAGGTAGTCAATTCAACAGCATAACAATACCTATTCAATTCTCTCCCTCAACTATGGATATGAGATTGTATTTATAAGGCTCAATGGATAGGGATAGTTGAGAGATTTGTGGGTGAGGTGGCTCCAAGATCCTACCAAGGGGGATATTGAGCTCAAACTTACCCATATCGATAGGGATAAGGGAGGACACGAGGCTTGTTATCTAGAAGCCTCGAGAAACTTCTCTTTTTCCCATTTTACCCAGGGTACCACTTTTGTTCCCTTATGACAGAGCAGTTTAGGTGAGAACTGCTTTAAGAACAAAGCCTATAGGCAATGGCACCACTTCTCTATAATAGGACACAGGCGGTGCTGAACAGGGTACCACTCATCAGCCAAAGGGTAAGCGTAATGCTAGGATTTTTCACGTAGAATTGACAAACAGAGCAAGTTTCCACTCCAAGTTTTGGGATTAAGGGAAAACACATGGGTTAAGGATCTTATCACATGATGGTGATAGGATTTGGGTATAACAGAAATCCAAGTAATTATTCATCTACTCCCTCAAGGGTTTCGCAAATAACCTTCATAAAATGTGTCATTGTGCACAGATTTTTCCATTTTGGTGTTACTCAAGGCTATCAATGCATGTGAACAAAATAATTGTCCAGACCGAAAGCAGTAATCGGAAATCCATTGTAGGAAGCACATAGTAGAAGTCAAAAGACACACATAACTAAGAATACAATTTCTAGCTAAACTAAATTGAAACATATGCACAATGAAAAGAATAACAGAAAGATAGAAATCTCTATTCTTTTCAAAAATATATAGAGAGAGAATCACAGTTAAAAAAATAATGTGCCTGCATTTGGTCACAAGAAAGCTAAACAAAATTTGAAAAGAACTGAAATGCAGAGAAGGCCAACGAAGAAGAAGCTCACTTGAGCTCTTCTACAAATGAGAGCATAGAAGAAAATAGAGACATCTTAGAAACAATAGCTGAGAAGCTATGCAAAAGCAACCAAAAATAAAGACAAGGGTGTCACCAGTATCACACACTAAAAGGCCACTATACAAATGGAGACTTGAAGTTACATGATTACAAAGTTAACATGAAATTATGGAAAAGACTTGAAAAGCATTGAAATGAAGAGAAAATTGAAATCAAATAATGCAAATTATAAAAGAAACAATTGCCAAAATAAAAAACTAAATCCATATAACAAAAGTTTACAAATAGAAGTAAGAAATAAACATCGGTAAGACAGAAAGAAAAGTTCATATGGCCTCCCACACAAGATACGAGAACATCTAAGGAAAACAGAACTTGTGAAAAGAGTAGAGAAAGGGAAGCAAAAAATACTTGAATACTCTTATAATAGTCCCCACACAACTATACATGACAATAGTTCAAAGAAATCATATGTACAAAGCTGCAACAACACTCTATCTCTTAATGGGTACAACTCGTGGAGGTCGAAAACATCAAATTGACTGATCGTATTTTTTCACCTTTTCCCCCTCGCTTTCCTCGGAATGTTGAGACTTTTTGCATCAAAGGTGTGGTATGACAAAAAATACAAATATTTTAAACATAAACAACAATTGAATCTTATATTATAAGTTATCAACTCAAGAAACTTCCCAGAGATAACTTGATAAGTGCTCATCACATACATTAGCCTAAATAACAACAAAGATGTCCTCAATAATACATTTGGGCAGATTTTTCCATGAAATACTTCCACGTTTTGAATATTCGTAGATTAATACTTCATTTTTTTATCATGGCAAAAAAACCATGGCAATATCGATGTTTTTAATTTTCAACGAACTTTCGTCTCTATATCGACGATATCTGGCTATCTTTGCACACCCTCGAAACCAATGCCATCTTTCAAAGGTTGTTTACGCGCGGGACAAGTTGTAATTAATGGCATTAATAGCTCTTGGTTGTCTACGCACGAGTCAAGTTGTAATGGCTTTAATAATTATCCTTTCTGAGTTAGAGCAGGCTTCTCTTTTTGTTGAAGCTTCACAACTCTACTCATATTTAAAATTTTATTTTGTCTTACAAATCTGTTGGGTCTGGGTGAAGGGGTACCTATCTGAAAGAAGTCTTATATTTATAAAAATGATCAACAAGCTGCATCAGCTGCCTCCCAGTCCCTCTCTGACAAGCACACAAAGTGTCTCTGGAGTCTCCAGGCTAAAAACTCAATCCTTCCATAATTGAAAGCGTAATGTGAGAATGTGCATGGAATCATCCATCCTTTGTACCTCCTGACTCATGAATTTTCAGCACATTTTCTATAGTTGTGATTGATTGGGCATGGATTGAACCCGGATTTCTTTATCAGCCATATCCAAAACTAGAGAGATCAGTCATACTCTGCAACAATCATCTGGCCATAACTTCATAAAAGGTAAGCATGCATCCTTTTTTGGGGGATACAAACTAACATTGAGGCTCAAAATAACAGTTGTATTCTTCGGGTCATGTACCTTACGAAGTAATTTAACAACCTTGTAACTCCCTCATTTTATTTAAACCAGAGTACTTCATTTTTTTATCATGGCAAAAACCGTGGCAATATCGATGTTTTTAATTTTCAACGAACTTTCGTCTCTATATCAACAATATTTGGCTATCTTTGCACACCCGCGAAACCAATGCCATCTTTCAAAGGTTGTTTACGCGTGGGACAAGTTTTAATTAATGGCATTAATAGCTCTTGGTTGTCTACACACGGGTCAAGTTGTAGTGGCTTTAATAATTATCCTTTCTGACTTAGAGCAGGCTTCTCTTTTTGTTGAAGCTTCACAACTCTACTCAGATTTAAAATTTTATTTTGTCTTACAAATCTGTTGGGTCCAGGTGAAGGACTACCTATCTGAAAGAAGTCTTATATTTTTAAAAACGATCAACAAGCTACATCAGTTGCTTCCCAGTCCCTCTCTGACAAGCACACAAAGTGTCTCTAGAGTCTCCAGGATAAAAACTCGATCCTTCCATAATTGAAAGCATAATGTGAGAATGTGCATGGAATCATCCGTTCTTTGTACCTCTTGACTTGTGCATTTTCAGCACATTTTCTATAGTTGTGATTGATTGAGCATGGATTGAACCTAGATTTCTTTATCAGCCATATCCAAAACTAGAGAGATCGGTCATGCTCTGCAACAATCATCTGGCCGTAAATTCATAAAAGGTAAGCATGCATCCTTTTTTGGGGGATACAAACTAACATTGAGGCTCAAAATAACAGTTGTATTCTTCGGGTCATGTACCTTACGAAGGAATTTAACAACCCTACAACTCCCTCCTTTTATTTAAACCAGAGTAATTGCAACAAGAGGGTCCAGTCAACAATGACTCTAGCCAATTCGTTTTTTTTTATAGACCCGATACTCCACTAAGCTATTGTTCATTGACATAGTGTTAATCGCTTTCCATAGTAGAAGTACAACTTTCATTTAGACCATTTGGGCCACCTAGTGTTCCAATGCCCAAACTATCAAGGTCTCCTTGTGAGTAAATCAAATGACACTACACAACACTTGTTGGCATAAATTAAGACATCAGTCTGTTAGACACAATGCTCACTGAGAGGGGGGTGGGTGAATTAATGAGCTAAGGCTTCAACTGAATTTCAACTTTTTCTACCAATCTTATATCATTATTTCACAATTGCTTCGACAACATATTTATCAAAGAACAATATGAACTAGGCACATGTCATTCATCAATTAAACACATCACTATCAAGACATTGCACAAGGGACACAAGATATAGTTTTCTAATCTTTATATAAGTGGAGACTTCAATATCCAATATGGGATACAACCCATAAGATGGCACCACCCACCAGAATGGTTCAGTCAGCTACAATTGATTGGGATGCAACAACATCCAAACAAGTTTCAACTTGTCAAAAGACCAATAAGTCTTTCCCCAGCTCCACCCAACCTCCCTATACAAATTTCAGATTACAAATTACAATTGATACATCACACTCTTCCAAATTTTACCACAGTCACACACATCAAAAATACCAAACAGCAAGTCTTCATTCTGTACTCAACAAGTCATTCAACATACAACATACTACAGCCTTGTCTCAACTATGTCCATACACCATTAGTATCTTGTCTTCAGTACTATCCACATCAGCATATAGGCTTCCAAACTGTTTAATTCAACACTTAGACAAAATTGTTTCTAACTTGTAAAAACATTTTTTCTTCTACTTTGGCAGATTGATTTCTCCCTCATGTGATCACCATATATAAGGAAACCTACAATCATGGCTAGATAGCCATTTCAACAATGAACAAGACCATATCACAAGATAAATTTGTTGATACACACAACCTCTAGCAATCATTTCAAAATAGCTTCTCAACCTCTTTTGAATATCAAAACATATTTCTTTCCATTTTGGTAGTCTCCTATTTCACACGTGTGAACACTCTATGGAGACCTGAAGTCATGAGCAAATGGACAACTTACCAAAGAATGGATCCATGACATTTGATAAATTTACTTGCACAAAGACAGCCCTTGGAGGTCATTTCCAACTGATCTCTCAAACTCTTGTTTTTAACACTTGGCCAAATTTCTTTTGTTCTCACTATGCAAAATATTATTTTTCCTATTTTTGGCAGATTGATGTTTTGCATATGAGACCATGATAAGACAACCTGAAGGTATGGATGAATAGTTCGTTCACCAAAGAACATTCCTATGCTACCTGATGAATTTTATCATCAAAATAACCCCTCCTTGCGAGCATTTCAAAATGCCTTTTCAATTTCCTGAATCTAACAACCAATTTTCTTGTGTTTTTAAAATGCAAAATAATATTTTTCTTACATTTGAAAGATTTATATCTTTGTCGTAAAACACTCCACGGGATAACTGAGACCATGGTTAGATGCACCCATCCACAAGATATAGCCTAACACTTTCAGATTGTTTTTCTCATCATCCTATGATATAGGGCGGGAATTTCCCTAAGGCCACTGAGGTAGTTTTTCCAGTACTAGAATAGTGCAAAATAGGCTGAAACTCTGTTTTGGAAGACCATTATCTTTGTCATAAAACATATTCTTTGATAACTGAGACCATGGTGAGATATCATCTTCAACAAGTTGTAGGATGATATATTTAGATAATTTTTATCATACACCTATAAGGTACTGCGGGCATTTCCCCAAGGCCACATGAGCCAGTTTTTCCAACACTTAGACAATTTTCTTAGTCTAGTCCAATCTGCCTAAAACATTGTTTTTCAGGTTCATAACTTCTTCCTAAGATACTTCCAAGACAATCTAAAGACATGGTCAGGTAGGCCAAATATCAATCTACAAGACCCCCATATGGTGCGGGTATTTTCTTCAACACACAACTTGTGGCGGGAATTTTCTTAAGGCTACCTAAGCCAATTTTCCAACACTTAGTCATTTTCCTACTTTTCACCAAATTACCATATTTTTCCAAAATGATTGTCATTAATGTTTTCATCAATGACAATCCTATTCATCACAGTCTTCATGTTTTTCTTTAAATAAATTGGTATATAATATACTGCATTTAGAAATATACTTATATCTAATGTATTTGACAAGTTACTGTTTGGTATGGTGTAGGTAAGACAATTACTTGTCACTACAAGGATTTTTCACTATGAATGAAAATGCAAGGAAGCTTGCTTATTTTAGAGAGGCATTAGAGGCTATGGGAGATGGAAAATGTTATTTCCCCTGCTCTAATTGCAGGGGCTTGCAAAGAAGAATAATTTTAAGAATGACAGCTAAAATACATTGTAGAGAGAAGGGGCACACCAAAGGGGGTTATGAAGATCATCCCTTGGTAAGAGGTTATTCAATTTTTAATGTATTCTTTGTAATAGTCATCATGTCATGAATTTTAGTAAAATGTCTTATCATTTTATTATATGTTCTATACACACTAATTTTGCTACGTTGCTTGTAAATATATAGACAATGCCCCCAAAATGTCTCTTTCCAGACAGTTATTTTCCAAGTACTAGCAGAAATACTCATTTACAGGGTGACAAACATCTAGATCAGAATATTGAAGTTGATCAAGTTCTTAATGATGATATGGATGGAGATAACATTAGTGATTCAAATCAGGAAGATGAGATACATATATTGATCAAAGACACATTTGCTCCAATGGATGAGGAGAACCAAGATGATAGTCATGATGTTGATCCTCTACTCGAAGGCACATCAACCTCTTTACGAAGGCTCAAAAACAAATCTCCTGTCTGCTATATTGTTGTTAGTGAACTTGAAGGTTTTGAATGGTTTATCAAACACCTGTCTCACACAGATACTAAGGTATGTAATTTGTTAATTATTTATGTTAGCATGTTCGCATGTACATAAAGGGTTTCCTCTTTTCCTATATTGCTATTGTTATCTAATTTGTAAAGTATGGATGTGATATTGATGATTAATATTGTTTACATTGACTTATTCTTTTGAATTTTGTAGATTGTTAGGTGAATTTCTATTACCAACATCAAATATTTTACCACGCACATGTAACGTCCCCAACCCTCTGATCGGCGAACAGGACGCTATCAACCATCCAACATACGGGCATATAGCGCCTTGAACATGAAGATACATATAAAGATGAAATAAAATGCCTAAAACATAAACCATGCTAAGATGCATAAAACCTACAAGAATGCATAGTTACAAAACATACAGTGGAAGCAAACATATACATTCAAGCATCAACATGTTCATCATGATTCATGAAACAGTAAATGTAATTGCAGAAGCAAAATGGACAAGAACACTTATCTTATACAAAAATCATCCGTGACTAGCTACGTCACTGCAACGTTCCATCCAACCATAGGCCAGCGTGCTCATCAATCTCTCAGTGACACTACCACCCCCGAGATGGGCATGATTCCCCAAGGAATAAGGGTCAAATCAGGCTTACACATAGCCAAGGTTACACAAAACAGCCAAGTCAACACGGTTGGGTTTATCAGGCCATTAAGGAGCTAGGAAAGGCTAAATGCTAAGCTGGTGGTCTCAATGGAGAGTTAAGGACACCTACACCAGAGCTAGCCTGACTTCTAAGACATCCACACACCCAACCCAAGGAATCAATCCCTTCTCTGCTTCACAGTCCCTCAGGCCCTGACTTCCCTTTCCAATGCTCTTCAAGGGTTGTGGAGAAGAAAGCCAGCAACCTACTCTGTCTGAGTGGCTCCCAAACACCAAGTTTCTCAAGCATACCCAGCCACCAATCCTACTCTAAATAGTCCAAATACCAACCACTGCATAACCGCAATGAAACAAGTAATTCACAGCTCTGTGAAGAAAATGAGGACAATAGGGTGACAACCCAAATGAAATGGTGAACACAGCTCAAGTTAAACAAGATGATCCAGAGTTGTTCTTGGCCCTAGCATGGCCAAAAAAACTCAGCAGCAATCCCAAAAGACATTTGCACATGCAGCAACCCAAAACAAGGGGACGATCAATAGCCCAATTGCACAATGAAACAATGGCAGTGTTACACAATCGGCAAATGGGAAAGAATCTAGATTCTCATCCTGCGCCTAAGAAATAACATACACACAGACCCCAATCGGTAATGGAAAAGCCTACCCAAAAGAAATTGTGCCTCTCAATCTGCTCTTCAAGCTCACTGCAGGAGAAGACAGTACTGACCTGCGCTTGAGGTAAAACAATTCTCCCTGCGTGAAGGGGAAACTTACACAGACCACAATTAGCAAAAGGTGGAGAGCTCGACCGACTGCTTGCATGAGGAGGGAAAAGAGAAGCAATGGGGAGAGTGAGAGAGAGTGGAATGTTGCCCCTCTATCCAAGAGACATGAAGAGGAAGAGTCCACTGGTGGAGTGGGCACGTGGGAAAAGATTGACAACCCTACCACACCCACCACCACTCAGGAATAACTACTCCTAGCTAATAGATAGTAGAATTTCAAATGGGTGGTTAACACATGGCTTTTCCCCATAGGCCCAAAGTTCAACAATCCCCCCTCCTTATCCTTAGGAAAATCATGCCCTTTTCATTAACGTTGCATCATGATAGCTGGCTGTAGGTTCATTTTAATTAATGTGCATATTTACATGATGCCAAAACTATTATGTGCCAGATAGCATGATATACCATCAGCAACAATCCCAATTGCTGAAACATAACACAACCAAATCGATGGTGGGGCTTTTTCCTATAGCTCCACGCCACAATTAATTACAATATATACATCATGTATCTTTTAATGCAAACGGGGTCAAAACCGGGGTATTACAGCACATATCGAGAGATATATGTGATTATGAAAGAATTTGGAATGGGGTATCAAGCTATTGATGCATGTCCTAATGATCATATCATATACTATGGACAATATGCATTAGAAAATGAATGCCCACAATTTCAAACAAGTAGGTATCAAATTGATAAAGGGACAAAATAGGTGCCTCATAAAGTTCTTCATTTCATTCTGATAATTCCACATCTCTAGTGGTTGTTCAAGTGTCAAAGTATAGCACAGTTTATGGATTTCCATGAAAAGAACAAAATTCAAGATGATGTTCTTCAAATGCCTGCAGATGGGTCTACATTTAGGTGCATCGAAGAAAAGTGGCCAATTTTCAAAGAAGAACCTCATAATGTTAAACTTTCGTTAGCAGTTGATGGTGTCAATCCATTTGGAGAGCTTCATTCTACCTACTCAGTGTGGCCTACTTTTGTTATAAACAATAACCTTCCTCCTTGGATGTCAGTAAAGAGAGAACACACAATGTTGGCAATGATTGTTCCTGATATTTAACTAATTTGTATTTTTTTACTTAAAATTCTTATCACTAAATATTTCATTTCTTTGTTCCTTGCATGATAATTATGTCTTTTATATATAACGACATATAGCTAAATATAATTAATCATGTATGTTGGACCAATTAGATAAGTACCAGGTTAAAGATATGAACGTATATATTGAGCCTGTTATTGATGAGTTGTTGAAGTTATGGGCTGGTGTCACTATGTATGAGATCTCTAGACCAATAAGGCAAAGACGATTTCAATTCCATGGAATACTTGGATGGACAATTCATGATGCTCCAGGGTTAACACATTTTTGCGGTATATTGTTACTTTCTTTTGTTCTTTAATATTATATATATCTATTGAAACTATCATGAATTATTTTAAATGGTAATTCTAATTCACCGCACTAATTCATATATCTTGTAGGTCTTCAAACAAAGGGTAAATTTGCATGTCCAGCTTGCAGTCCCAAGATAAAATCTTGTCATTCAAGGAGTTTAGCAAAGGAAGTGTTTGATGAGTATAGGGACTTTCTGCCTAAGAACCATAGTTATCGAACTACAGACAAAGAAAAATTCAATGGTAAAGAAGAGAATGGAAAAAAACCACGAAGAATGACACCTCACCTATGGAATTTGGAATATAATAGAAATCATCAAGGTATGCCAAATTATTTATGTATTGTTGGACACTGTTGAGTATGGTTGTCATTGATGTCAAAGGAGGTCATTAATGACAAAAGAAGTGTTGATATGGCATGTGTGATGAGGTTGAAAAAAACATGTTGGTGTCCTAATGTCTCATGATGTCATTGTTACATTCTGGTAGTAGTTGTAACGGTATGATAATTTGGGGATTTTGACCAAGTATTGAAAAACTGCCCTAAAGCAGCTGCCTTATGAAAATAAACACCATAATTCATAAGAAGAAGAAAATGCCAACCATGAACTGGAATCCCATATTTTTTTGAAATATCTATCTGACCATGGCCCCGGTTCTCAGAAAAACTCCTCGAAGAAGAAGATATGGGTCTCCCAAAAGAAAGATTTTTGGTCACATTAGTCAGAATTGCTCTAGGGAAATGCCTGCCATAATTTGTGGGTTGAAGAAAATGACTGCACCACTTGATCATCCTATAGGTGTATGTTTTTTCTACCTGACCACGTTCTCACATTTGTTTGATAATGCTTAAGGAAGAAGATATGGATCTGCCAAAACAAGGTTTCAGGCCGTCTTACACCAAAATTTAGTAAACTGCCCGCCTAGGGAAAATGAAGATGAGGCTGGGAGTGAAAACAAGATGAGTGTGCTCATTAAGGTGTAATACATCATCTAGTAGCATTATTTTAGGTTTTGGGTGAAATGAAAAATCCACCTTAGGTTTTGGACAAATTGTCTAAGTATGGAATTATTGGCAAAATCTGCGTAAGTGGCCTCAAGGAAAGGCGCACCACCTCTCATAAGATGATGAGAAAAATTATTGGAAAGTGATAGGATATTTTATGTTTGTTGGTGCATCCAACCATGGTTTCAAATTTCCCAAAGAGACTATGAGGAGGAAGATATCAATCTACCAAAAGTGCCTCTCACCTTCATTTGCACTATCCCAGTAAAATGCCTGGCAAGGTTAGATGATTAGGTTGCAGGAGAGAATATTGGCATGGTTGAGTTAGTATGATGTTCCTCACATTTTTTATGTCTCACTCTCCAAGTTTGATGAAAAAAATAAAATCACCTTGGTGACTTAGGGTTTGAAGAGATTCGTCTAAGTGTCAATAAGCGATTTGGAAGACCACTTTGAAATGTCTGCCAGATGTTGGGTGTATGTCAATAGGTTCATCATTTGGCATGGATTTGTTCTTTGTTGAAATGTCTATCCATCCATACTTTTAGGCTAACTTACAATGGTCACATATGCAAAATATCAATCTGCCAAAAGTAGGAAAAATACTATTTTGACTACTTTTTCATACTTAGTCAATTTCCAAAGTTTCACAAAGTTGCCATATTTTCCAGAATGATGTTAGATTACAACAGTGACTTCCTGATAGCACCAGAACACCATTATGTGTCTTTCCAACCTCACCATACATGCCACATCATCATACTTGCCATGCCATTACTTACTCTGTCATTCCTTTGTCTTTCACTGAGTTTACCATGCCATCATGTCTTTGGTTATCCTTTTGTCATTCACTGAACTCCTTTGACATCAATGACAATCACATTTAACTTGTATCATATATTATATAAATATTTTTTTTAGTGAATTATGTTCAGTGCAATATGTACCTATATTGATTAATTAGTGTTAATTTGATTTCGTTGATGTTTCATGAATGGTGTTAAGGCACGAATGGGCTTCCACGAGGAATGAAAATTTACCCGATGCAATTCTATAGGTTTCCATACTATGAGCACCTACAAATAGTTCATTTGTTTGATACAATGCATATCGGGAAGAACATAACAAAATTGTTATGGCGAATATTAGATGGAAGGACTGACAAAGAAATAATTGGAAAGATTTGTAGTGACATCCAAGAAGATAATCACGCATTGCAAAGTGTCATCATTAATTCTAATGGTGATGGCTGTCAATAGAATATTAGTCTTCCTTTGTTCTTGAAGGAGAAACATAGAAATATTGTAAAACAGGTTATCAAAAAAATCAGGTTTTCGACGGGGTTTTTGTCTAACATAAAGAATATCTTAACGAAAAAGGTGATTTTGGTGGTGTTAAAACACATGACTGGTATACATTCATGAAGGCAATTGTGAGTTTTTAATATAATTCCTTATTGGTATGCACTATTTTATTAATTTTATTCTCTTATTTGGAAATAAATAATAATTATGTGTTTTTTTAAACAGTATGTTCTACCTTTATCTCTCATAGGCGACTTTGACAACAACATAAAACAAACTATTTATGTTCTTGGAAAATACATGAGGTAAGCAATTAATGTTTTATATGGAAAATGTACTTGGTCCATGATTTTCCTTGGAACTTATTGACATATTATGTTTTTCCCGCAAATTTTGTATATGGCTTGATATTATTTTATTGCATCATTTGTAGGTGGCTTTCCTCAAAAGAAATCCATAAAGAAGATATAATGTATTAGAAGAGAGAAATTCCCCTACTAATGTGTGAAATGCGACAGTATCTACCTCCATCATTTTTCAATGCACAAGAACACTACCTCATACACCAAGTTGAGGAAATTGAATAATGTGGACAAGCACACACAAGGTCGATGTGGATGGTGGAGAGGCAGTTGAAGTTGTTGAAGGATCTTGTTAGACAAAGAGCACGTCCTGACGGTTCTATGGTTTAGGAATATATGGTATATCAATGCATGGTGTATATTAGTGAATATCTACCTAAATTAGCAAAAAATATGAATGTGCCTCGCATTTGGCATCCCAACTCCATCAACAATTTTGAAGGGGAGGTCCTATTGGGGAAAAGTACAATGAGGACCATGAAAGGTAATTATTATATTTTGTGGAATTAATATATCATGTATTTTTCCATTTTTATTTTATCATACTTATTTGTTATTTTTTTATTAATCCTACATATTCAACTGTATTAAACTATGCTTGTAATGATATCTAATTAATGATAGTGAATTGTTATTTTTTCATATAGTTGCTCGAATGTGGGATGCTTTACATTTATACATTGCAAACAACCTTGATTGGATGGAGCATTGGATAGAATAATGTGAAGAATGCTTCGGTAGGTTATCATGGGAAGGGGTCAGTGAGATGATTAAAACAACTTATCGTTGTCGACATCAATTTCCTAATCTTACATCACAAAGGGAAGTTGATTTATCCAATGGTTTAAAAGATAAAAAGGCAAGTAAATTGTTTACCCGCATTTTTCTAGTTAATTCCCATTTTTTCAATGTATTTGGTTTGTTTAAGTTTTCAAATATATTTTCTAAGTTCTATATGACGTTTATTAATTCACAATGTATTTTTTACTTGTTGTCAATGTTGCAGTTGAAACATCACAAGGCTATGTGGCGTAATGGTCGTAAATTTCGTATCAAAATGTTGGATGATAAGATGAAAACCTCGGATTGTGGGATAACTGCAGTTTTTAAGGTCACCAATGTTTCCTCTAGAAGTGATAGACATCCAAAAGAAATTGAGAATAGGTACTATGGGAATTTGGAGGACATAATTGAATGTGATTTTGATTCCTTTAAAATTGTTTTATTTGAGGTGAAGTGGTACAGGATATGGATGCATGAACGTGATCCTGAAAGAAATGTTATTGAACATCATAATGGATTTACCATGGTTAATGGGCATTTGAACTAAGTACAGAGCCTTATGTTCTTCCAAGTCAATGTGAGCAAGTCTTTTACTCAGAGGTACCAGGTAAAGCAGGCTGGTCATATGTTGTTATATACGATCCAAGAGGAAGACCTATAAAGTATAATCATGTAGATGATGAAGATAATCACGAAAAAGAAGACGATAATGATGATTCATATTAGGAGCAGGTAGCTGCAGTCGATGTGTTCAATGAAGAAGTTGAAGAGGTCGATCATCCAAATCTAATAGACTATGATCTCATTGACGATGTAGATGACTATATTAGCAAAGATGCTATTGATGGTGATGTTGATGTGAATGAGCCTTTCATGAATATGTATTATGAACCAGATCATGATACAGATGTTGAGTTGGATGAAGAAGAAGATCATGAATGATATTTAATCATTGAAGAGTAGAGGCACATGTTTATATCTTTTATGTCATGATGATCTTTACATGTTTTTATTTCCAAATTCCTTTTCTATATGTTTCTACTGGATAAGAAATTCCACTCTACCCTACAAGAGGGCCAATTAAGGAAGGTTAAATTTAGTTTCCCGGGAACACTTAAAAAAATTATTGATTTATGACGACCCCATGCTACTGAAACAGAGATTGGTGATATCAACCAGCATGGAAAAATATCTTTTCCAAAACCACATGTTCATAAAACATACATTAAGAAACATAAAAGAAGGGAACATAATGAGGAATTGTTAGTACAATATCCTTAGCAGAATTAGGAATTAGTACAATATCCTGAGCGCCATGGGGAATTACCATTACATCATGTTGAACAGAATGAGGAATCACTAGTACAAAGTCCTGAGCACGATGGCAAATTACGAGTACAATACCCTGATTTGGTCACAAATGATGAAATTCGTGCTACCATAACTTTGAAAGAGTTTAAGGGGCATGTAGATGGAGGTCATTGGGAGGAGGTGACAGGAAACAAAATGGAACAAACTACTACTCACTTTTACATTCCTCAATACATTCTTGATAGAATTCCTCCTAAATAGTTTGCAATTGAGTATGATTGTTCTTCCAAATCAGACTCAGGGGATTCCGCTATGCATTTAGACATTGCATCATATAAATTTGATAATAGGTACGTGTTCATCCTATATGATAAAATGGAGCATTTCAAGGAACAAGATTCCTATATATGCAATTGGGGGGAAGAGTGCTTGAGAAAAGATGATAATATTTTACAATGCCTAAAGCAGATAGCAGCATTGCCGAAGACAGTTGTGGTTAATCATTTCAGAGAAGACAGAATTATAAAAGGGAAAGAAGAAATGGTTAAATTATTATTCGAAGAAGTAGATAAACACACTGATGTTTCTCAAAAAGCAATTCAGTCCGTGAGGGTTGCGTATGAAGAGACTTTGGAAAAAGATAATGCTGAAGCGAGTGAACTCAAAGAAGATTTGAAAAAAAGAACACATGTTCTCAATGTACCACCAATGAGGATATAAATGGGTCCTTTACAAGTAATGGAGAAGAAAATTAAAGAATATGAACAGGTAGTACAAGAATATCAGTTGAAGTTGAAAGAGTGGGAGGGAATCCATGGTAAAAAAGTTGGATAATTAGAATCAATAATTTCTGATTCGAGAAAAAATATTTCTAGGAAAGGTGATAAGCCAAAAGGAACAAGGTTAGCAAGGATCTTTGAAACTTAAAAACTTAAAAAACAAAGTAGAGAAAAAAAAAATCGAGTGAAGAAGGTGGTGAGGGTGAAGGTAAGGGTACCAAAGGAGACAATGGTAAGGGTAAGGGTAAGGTTAAGGGAAGAAGGAAAAATACACCTAGAGGTACAATGTCCTTAGAAGAGTGAGAGAATTCCTTAGCAAGATGAGAGAATATGCTAAAAGAAAGCCTCTCAGCGATCCTTGCACTAGGTGATTTGTATGGATCATCACCGTTACATAAAGAAATGAAAGAGATCAAGATGGTCAGGAATGATGCAAAAATAAGGGAGCTGGAATCAAAACTTTTAGAAGGTATAAAAGTTCAGCATTTGGGATGTGATATGGAAATTCAAACATTTAAATCCAGAATTCCTGATTTGAAGAAGGAATTAAAAGGGATAGCTGCTGCAATGAGTGCAATTCCTGTCCTTCCCAATGAGACAAAGTTGAGGGCAAAAGAGCAGGAGAAAGAAATACATAATATGAGATGTGAATTGACTGAACTTAAAAACTAGTTGAAACATACCAGAGACAAATTGGAGGTCAAGGAAGAACAGGAATCAACGAAGTATAAGAAAAATGTGGAAATGTTGAACAAACTAATGGCGGAAAAAAATGTTTTTCTTGAAATTTAAAAAAAAGTTTCATAGAGAATTAAAGAGCTTGAAAAGAAATCACAATAAGTGCCTTGTCCAACTCCAGTACAATTACAGTCTTCTACGAAAGGCAATAGAAACAATTCAGATTTGTCTTCTGCTCAAGAGGATGGATTGCAACCATCTCTAAAACATGCTAGACATGTATAAATCAATGTATATATGTATTTATCGACAGTTAATGAAAAAAAATATTTGTATGATGGAGTTTTGTATTTATCGACATATAATTAAAAATTCTTTTTAGTTGGCATATCACTGTAAACATGTATTTATCGAAAGTTAATGATTTTTTTTTGTATGGTGGAGTTTTGCATTTATCGGCATATAAGATAACATTATAGAGAATTCATCTTTGAATCCAATGTTTTTAGTGATCAATACGAGACTGCTTGTAGGTTATCAAAGAAAGCATCAATCTCTTCGAAATAAATTAAATTTATGTATGTTAATTAAATAATAAACTCTGTTTTGTTTATGTCTCTTATTTATTATATATTTTTTTAATTAACTGGATGAGTAATCTCTATTTAAATCTCGGGCTTGTGTGGGCATCTGAAAAAAAAAATTTAGTATATATTTTTAAGCTATGTGCAGACAAACTCATATGTTGTGTGAACATGATTTTTTTTCAACATGGAAGGTTAATTTTTCATGACCTCCATAGGGAAAACCGAAACCATGACTGGATAAACACTTCAACAAGGAACAAATACATGTAATTTGATGAATTAATTGACACACACACATCATCTGGTGGGAATTTGAAAGTAGCATTTTAAACTACAGATTTACCACTTGGACAAAATTATAAAACCCTAAGTCAACATGAGGGATTTTTAATTTCACCAACTCCTGAACCAATGATACCAGATGATGTATTACATCCCATTCAGCACAACCAAGCTGATTTCCCCAGGTCAACGTGATGAGATTTTTATTTTCATCCAATTAGAGGTGTGAGACACCCAATCGGTAGAGGCCAACATGGTGATTCCATCAAGATCACTTTCATCCTCTAAATCTTCTTTGTCTCTCCTCGGCGGGAATTTTCTTCTTATAATGAATTATTGTGGACATTTTCATAACGCAACTACCTTAGGGAAATTTTTCATCACTTAGTCAAATTCCCAAAATTATCATACTCTTTCAAACCACTATCAGAATGTAACAAAGACATCATGAGACATTAGGACACCATCATGTGTCTTTCCAACCTCATCACATCATGAGACTCATATTTTTGTCATATGTCCATCACTAAGAAAACTGAAGGTATGGCTGGCCCAGCCAGTCCACTAGGCAAAAATACCATGTCACCCTTAGAATTTACTGAGACAACCTGAACCTCTGGCGAGCATATCAAAATAGCTTCTTAACTTCTTTCGAGCATCAAAACATATTTCTTCCTATTTTGGCAAACTCTTATTTCACATGTGTGAACACCCTATGGAGACCTGAAGTCATGAGCAGATGGAAAACTTACCAAAGAATGGATCCATTACATTCGATGAATTTACTTGAACAAAGACATCTCTTGGCGGTCATTTCCAACTGACCTCTTAAACTCCTGTTCTTAACACTTAGTCAATTTTTTCATACTTTTGAATATGCAAAAAAGTGTTTCTTCTATTTTGGTAGATTGCTATTTTCCTCATGTCATCACCATAACAAAAACTAAGAACATGGAAAGATAGCCACTTCATCAAATAACAACCCCATACCCTCAAATAAATTTATCATCATCAGGACAATCTCTAGCAGGAATTTCTGTGAAGCCAGTTAGGTAGTTTTTCCACTACTGGAATAGTGCAAATATAGATTGGAGGCAATTTTGGTAGGTTGACATCTTCCTCCTTAGAGACTCTCTAGTGAGGCAAGTGAGATGGTTGTATTCTCCATACAACACTCTAGAGACTCACATTCTCAATGCATTTTTCACACCATCCTATGAGGCATGGCAGGCATTTTCTTAAGGCCACTTGGGAAGATTTAACACCAATTCCATACTTAGACAAATTTCTCAATTTGGTCTACTTTGCCTAAAACACCCTTTTGGCAGGTCCATAACTATTTCTTCATCCATTTCCAATCCAATATAAAGACATGGTCAGGTAGGCTGAAGACCAATCTACAAGACCCCTATGTTTTGCGGGCATTTACTCTAATCCATAATTTAGGGCGGGCATCTTTCTGAGGCTACTTAGCCATTTTTGCATCCACCAGTGAAACACCCTGTTTTGGTAGGCCTGTATCTTTCTCCTCAAGAAAAATTAAAGCAAACTCAAATTATGAATAGGTATCCAAACCAACTAGCCATAGGATGGTACCATGGTGTGGGCATTCTTCTCAACCCATGAATTGTGGTAGGCATTCTCTTAAGGCTACTAGGACCAATTTTGACTAAGGCTGCTGGGACCAATTCTTCCTTAAATATATGTTGTAGTTTGGTGAGGCAAGTGAGATAGTTGTATGCTCCATACAACACTGTATAGACTCACATTCTCAATACATTTTTCACACCATCCTATGAGGCATGGAGGGAATTTCCTTAAGGCCACTTGGGTGGATTTAACACCAATTCCATACTTAGACAAATTTCTCAATTTGGTCTGATCTGCCTAAAACACCCTTTTGGCAGGTCCATAATTGTTTCTTCATCCACTTCCTAGCCAATCTGAAGACATGGTCAAGTAGGCCGAAGACCAATCTACAAGACCCCCATGTGTTGTGGGCATTTACTCTAACCAATAATTTAGGGTAGGCATCTTTCTGAGGCTACTTAGTCATTTTTGCATCCACCAATGAAAAACCCTATTTTTGCATCCACGGTTCATTCTTGTTCATGGGGTGGTTTCTACGCTATCTTGCTTCCACAACTACAGTTGGCTCAAGTAAGTGATTTTCTTTTCCTTATGACAATTGTAAATTGTAATCTGTAACCCTGATATATTTTCTTTGGATTTTGGATTTTATGAATTTATCTATGAATATGAGGGTTGTTGTTATGCATACCCAAGTTCTATTTTTCATCCTTACATCCATGTGATATACAATGAGTAATGATAATTGAATATATACATATCAACAACGACGACAAGCCTCATTATCATGATAAAGATGTGGGAAAATCAATGTATAAAAATGGAAACCACTTGTAACTCAATAGGCATGCAGTAAGCTAATTGGTGGCTAATTCAGAGAGGGTTGTCTCACTATTTATAGAGTTTTCATACGCAAGATATTCAATCAAGGACAAGTCAAAGGTCAAATTTCTAAATAGAACAAGTTTTCTTTTATAATGTCTGGTGGGACAATCATGGAGGGGACCATTGGGCAATGGAGTCAACAATCCAGTCTGAAATATGTTGCAGGAGGTAAGGAATCATGAAAGTTTATGGACAGAGGCAATATAGTCATCCATCCTTCAATCTAAAGATATTTAGCAGGTGATTAGCAAATAGGAGAAAATAGTCCATCACGCAGAGCACCTAACCAGGGTGAATTCTGCATTACTTTAGAAGAAAATGTTCGAAAATGCTTGAACAATGTGCCGAGAGCATATAACATGAATTCTGTACCATATACACTAATGCTCAAACATGAAAAGCAAATACAAATTGGAATGGAAAACAAGATAAACATTCATGTAAAGAAGTTACTTATTGAAGAAAAAGACGACACATAAGGATTCTCTACCATGAAAGGATTATCATTCCTTTGCAATTTTATTCATATCTGGAAAGATTGAAACACGTTACAGTTGAGAGCCTCTACTCTTGAAAATTCCCAACCCTTATCCCCTCTGTGGGGAGCAATTTATACTATCTCTGTCCCCGAGGCTAATCCTCGAAACAAGACATGAAACTGTTTACACTAGTCATAATCAACTACTAACAACTTAGAGCGTGGTACTACTGCCATGGTTTACATATATTAAAATCGACATTATATATGGATCACTGGGCTCGACTACTTTCCTGTCTGTCGAATCAACAACGTGTCCTTCCCTGGGTGTGTGTTTCATGCTCAAAGGCACCTTTCTGCATTATTTCTGGACTGGAAAAGGAGTTTATATCCTTTCCATGCTTTTCCTTTTATACAACCCCCCTCTATCCTGCTAATAATGTTTTATGAGGGACTTGGAGAAGGGCAAATTTGTACTCCCCACCTCCCATGGCACGATTTCTCCTACGATTCATACAGTGGGGGGTTTCTTCCACCTCCTCACCACCTCAAATAAAGTTGGCAAGTGGATTTCACAAATGAGGCGATGAAGACTTTGGACACCTACCACCCCAACATGAAAATTAGCTCTGAATGGTTGCCCCTAAACACAGTTACCATGTAATAGGACTTTGGATGCCGTGACCTCTTCTGGGGTTTTTAGGGAGACACTCCCAGGACAGGAAAACCCAGTCACCACACAGCCGGAGGTACAGCTATCTGGAAACATTCAAAATGCTTCACATCTAGGCCCCAATGGTTGCCACTTTCCTTGTGTGAAAAACTAAGGCGATAGATGAGTGTGGAATCAAGCTCACCAACCATCAACACCCCAAGACTTAAAATATTCTCAAAGCATATCACCATTTCAACTCTTTCAGAATTCTCAGAATCTCATAGTAGAATAACACTTCAAGCATTGTCTCTAATTACTGATTCATCTTATGCATCTTAATCAACCTCAGAAGGTGGTGTTTATATAGGGTGGTGAAGATGAAGATGGATATAGAGATGACTGGTCATCTTAATGGCAGCATGAGTGGACATGTGGGTAGGGATCTCTATTTTCTGCTGAGAATCTAGTCATGCCAACTCCTTTGATGTTGCATTGTTGTCCACATGGATTGCGGTGTTTGGACGTGACATTCTTTGCCTTTTCACTTATGTTGACGGTGGTATTTGGAACGGTTTAGGATAGATGCATCTATTTTCTTCGTGTGGAGGCCAGGTTCATCACTTCAAAGATCTGAACTTCATCATCTCACGTTGTTTTCTACGCAAGCCACATGCCGAATCTCTAGAGTCGGGTAATGTGGTGAATTGGTGATGCTTTGGACATGATCTTCAACTAAGTCATGTCACAAATGGTGTTGAGGG
This sequence comes from Pseudotsuga menziesii, assembly GCA_001517045.1. Taxonomy (NCBI): domain Eukaryota; kingdom Viridiplantae; phylum Streptophyta; class Pinopsida; order Pinales; family Pinaceae; genus Pseudotsuga; species Pseudotsuga menziesii. Next base: position 98,451 of record LPNX010173975.1, on the reverse strand, counting down.
ATATGATTATTAGTCATCTGGTAAGTGAGGAAATCCTTTTTGTACCAAACCTAACCAGGACACCACCTTTACCACGTTCAACGAATCCAGAGTTAACAGGGATCAAATTTGAAGGGAAGGTCTCATTTTACTTTGAAGGGCTGTGAGAAATTGAACCCTTCAATGTTGACAATTAAAAATAAATCATTCTTTTCATTTGAAAATTTAAGTGTTCAAAAAAATTCATTATTTATTAAAAACATTGTATAGAAAAAAAATGGCAATAAGAAGAAATCCCAAGTGATTCAACATTTACATGGAATTAGTGAGGTAAACCATGTACATATGATTCATCACTTCCAGATTCTTTTTATTGGGATTACTCAAGAGTTAGTATAAAGGAGGAGAGACTAAAATACAGGTTGAGAATGAAGAACATGTAACGGTGATGGAAGATAAGATTGGGAAAAAGCCCATTTAGAAAGAGATTGATGCACTTGTTTTGTTAATGTGAAAATAGCCATAAGCATTAGGAGTATTGGTTTTTTGTATTGCATGTTATTTTGCCTATTTATTTTTTGAAAAAAATGTTCGAAAATGCTTGAACAATGTGCTGAGATCATATAACACGAACTCTGGACCATATACACTAATGCTCAAACATGAAAAGAAAATACAAACTGGAATGAAAAACAAGATAAACATTCACGTAAAGAAGTTAATTATTGAAGAAAAAGACGACACATAAGGATTCTCTACCATGAAAGGATTATCATTCCTATGCAATTTTATTCATATCTGGAAATCTTGAAACATGTTACAGTGGAGAGCCTCTGCTCTTGAAAATTCCCAACCCTTCTCCCCTTTGTGGGGAGCAATTTATACTATCTTTGTCCCTGAGGCTAATCCTCGAAACAAGACATGAAAATGTTTACACTAGTCATAATAAACTACTAACAACTTAGAGCGTGGTACTACTGCCACAATTTACATATATTAAAATCGACATTATATATGGACCACTGGGTTCGACCACTCGTCTGTCTGTCGAATCAGCAACGTGTCCTTCCCTGGGTGTGTGTTTCATGCTCAAAGGAACCTTTTTGCATGGTTTTCGTACTAGAAAAGGATTTTATATCCTTTCCATGCTTTTCCTTTTCTACAACCCCCCTCTGTCCTTCTAAAAATGTTTTATGAGGGGAATTAGAGAAGGGTAGCTTTGTACCCCCCACCTCTCATGGTGCGGGTTCTCCTACAAGTCATACAGAGGGGGGTTTCTTCCACCTCCTCACCACCTCAGATGAAGTTGGCAAGTGGATTTCACAAACAAGGCGATGAAGACTTTGGACACCCACCACCCCAACATGAGCATTAGCTCCGACTGGTTGCCCCTGAACACGGTAACCATGTACTGGGACTTTGGACGCCATGACCTCTTCCAGGGTTTCTGGGGAGACACTCCCGTGACAGGAAAACCTAGGCACCGCGCAGCCGGAGGTACAACTATCTGAAAACATTCAAAGTGTTTCACATCTAGGCCCCAATGGTTGGCGCTTTCTTTGTGTGAAAAACTAGGGTGATAGATGAGTGTGGAATCAAGCTCACCAACCATCAACACCTAGAGACTGAAAATATTCTCAAAGCATATCACCATTTCAACTCTTGCTAAATTCTCAGAATATCTTAGCAAAATAACACTTTGAGCATTGTCTCTAATTACTGATTCATCTTATGCATCTTAATCAACCTTGAAAGGTGGTGTTTATGTAGGGTGATGAAGATGAAGATGGATATAGAGATGATTGGTCATCATAATGGCAGCATGAGTGGACATGTGGGTAGGGATCTCTATTTTTTGCTCAGAATCCAGTCATGCCGACTCCTTTGATGTTGCATTGTTGTCCACATGGATCGCAGTGTTTGTACGTGGAATTCTTTTCCTTTTCACTTATGTTGACGGTGATGTTCGGAACGTTTTACACTAGCCGGATCCCTTTTCTTCGTGTAGAGTCCAGGTTCGTCGCTTCAAAGATCTGAACTTCATGATTTCGCGTTGTTTTCTACGCAAGCCACGTGCCGAATCTCTAAAGTCAGGAAGGGTGGTGAATTGGTGATGCTTTGGACATGATATTCACCTAAGTCATGTCACAAATGGAGTCAAGGGATATGATTATTGGTCATCTTGTAAGTGAGGAAATACTTTCTGTACCAAACCTAACTAGGACACCACCTTTACCAGGTTGAACGGCTCAAAAGTCACCAAGGATCAAATTTGAAGGGAAGGTCTCATTTTACTTTGAAGGGCTGTGAGAAATTGAACCCTTCAATGTTGACATTTAAAAATAAATCATTCTTTTCATTTGAAAATTCAAGTGCTAAAAAAAATTCATTATTTATTAAAAACTTTGTATAGAAAAAAATGACAATAAGAAGAAATCCCAAGTGATTCAACATTTACATGGAATTAGTGAGGTAAACCATGTACATATGATTTATCACTTCCAAATTCTTTTTATTGGGATTAATCAAGAGTTAGTATAAAGGAGGAGAGACTAAAATACACGTTGAGAATGAAGAACATGTAACAGTGATGGAAGATGAGATTGGGAAGAATCCCATTTAGAAAGAGATTGATGCACTTGTTTTGTTAATGTGAAAATAGCCATAACCATTAGAAGTATTGGTTTTTTGTATTGCATGTTATTTTTCCTATTTATTTTTTGAAGGGAAATGTTTGTTTCCTATCATGCTAAAGTGATGAGAGTAGTTGAGAACTACTCGCAACCTTATCTGAATGCATAATATGAAATTAGTGGTGAAAGTAGGCTCATGGGGTACTAAGGCTTATTTCTTTCTAGAATTGTTTTTAGAAGAGCTCCACTATTATAAATACTATGTTACAAGGCCAAAGGAGACCAAGCATCAAATCCCTAACATTAATAACAAAAACTAAAAATATGATCGTTGTCCAGTGCCAACGTGTCCACCTAAAACTAGTGTACTTCTAACATTGTACATCCCTGGGATATTTGAAATTGTTGATCCTTGTTGTGACCTATTGATCATTGCCATAACCAATGGTTTAAATAATAACATAAAAGTAAAAACATTAGAAGAATAACTTTTCCATGACATTTTACCTTACCTGTTTTGAAATGAACTTTTCTGCATGCTGTTAAAAGCATTGTATTATTATCCTTCTAGCTAAATAAGTTTTTTAGGATCCACATTTCCATTAATGGAAAAAAAAAATTACAAATACCATCACAAAGATAATTGATATGTTTGTCCATATGGACACAGCTCATGAGTAACTAGCCATTCAATTTCAAACTCCACCTAATCCTTAAGCATCGTCTTCACCATAATAAACCTAAACATTAGAAGACTTGAAAATTTATCTTTCAAACTTTAGTCTTGAGTATACTAACATCTAGATGTCAAATGAGAGGGATTGATAGGGATTCTCATTTCTCTTTTCAAAACTCGATGCATATAATTATTATTCAAACACATTGGAAAAAGTATCTTTCAAACTTCAATGTGGGTCTTACTAGTATTTGGATCTCACACGAGAAGAAGTTTGAGAGGGATTCCACACTTATCTTTTCAAATTTTCATCTTATATTTATTTGAAAAGGTTAGACAAAAAACAAGGACTATTATATACTATAATCTCTTTGTGAACCTTACAGATTAAAAAAATTTATTTTAACAAAAAACATATTTACAATCTCTTCTCTTAAATTCTGGGTTGATAGGTTTGAGGAGTGGTATCCAAGGTAATCGTAGACTCCATTTCATATGTCGACATTACAAACCTTTATCAAGGTTCATCATCAAGACAATGAGTCAATTTGAGTAACGGATAAAGATTTATTAATATATGTTTAACAACACATTTCAAGAGAAAATTAGGAAATTGATAATGTTGACTATATAACTAAGACCAAACCCAAACCCTAAAAATGTTAAGCTAGATAATAAGGAAGTCTAGGTTGTGATTAAAACAAACACCCTGAATATAGAGACATGCGCAGATACATCATTATTGTTATTCTAGCTAATGAAATTTCATACATATATAAAGCGGTCTCTACTCTCCTGGTCCATGGAGAATATATTTTATTGAACTTAGATAAGGGACAACTCTGTCGGGTCGATGAAAAAGTCAGTCCTTAGGTTGTTGATAAAATAAGCCATTGGAATTTAGAAGGACCTTTGAATGGAGGATTGATTCCGCTCAATGGCGTCTCTTTTGGTCAAGTGTGGTTGCCCCTACCTAAAAGAAAACCCCAAGAATGTAAACCTAATGCTTTCAGGAAGCAACTTTTTTTGTCAACCCTAAATTCAACAACTATTTTTAGAATTGAATCATGTCCTCCCCAAACACTCAATTCAAAGTGATCAAACAAAATCCCCAATTTTAGGTGGATTATGGCTAGTCTTTGACGTGTCCGAATACTTTCAGAGATCATTCTTTGTTTCCAGGGTGCTCAGGGCGCAAATCAGAGAGCCCACGAAAGGAAGAGGAGGAAGAAGAAGAGGACTCAAGTCAAAAGGTGAGATGAGTGAGGAGGGGAGACATAATAGGGGAGATCAGTACTATCAACCTACATAGCTTGATTTGGGGAGGTCAATATCAATTGTCGATCTCTAAACTACCTTCATCGGGACCGCTCAACCTTGAGAACTTTAACATTCTGCTAATCCTTTTTCATCTGAACGATTGAGAAACTTCTGATCACGGAATGCTTGTCACCCATTGATCTACATCTTGTTCTGATCGTAGATCTTCGCAACCCCTACCACTTTCCACGGATCGACCATAGATGTTGATTAGGAAGAGGGAGATGACGATGATGATGGTGATGATGATGATGATGATGATCATGAAGATGATGATAATGAAGATGATGATGATGATCAGTGATGTTGGTGGTGATGATGTTGAGAGCGAGGATGAGGACGATGATGATGAGGATGAGGATGATAAGGATGATGATGATTTCTAGGATGAGGATGATGAAGATGATGATCATGATTATCATGATTATCATGATGATGATGATGATGATGATGATGATGATGAAGATGAAGATGATGATGATGGTGACGGTGATGATGATGAATATGTTGATGAAGATGATGATGATGATGATGTGATGACAAGATCTTTACCTTGGTCTTCACGAAATTGTTCTGAGCTTCGCCAACATTACAATATAATGGTTATGAGTGATTATTCACTCCTATAAAGAATGCACTTTATGGAACTACCAAACTACTCAGTTTGCATCTTCCTCTTTTAAGACACTGGACTAGGTCCATAAGTCTTGATTCTTCATGTGCACAAATCTAAGAACAGGAGGCTTCACAGGTCCCAAAAATTTGTATTTTTTTTTACTACTTCCTCGGATCATATTGAATTGTCATATTAGTCCTTGGAATGGGTGTTAGGAGCAATCCTTAATGCTTCACTCGACTGGCTGCTCCCCCTATCATGTAGACGTCTTCATTCACTGAGCTCCCCCTAAAATTGTGATGATGATGATGATGACGATGAATATGATGATGATGAAGAAGATGATGACGATGATAATGAAAATGATGATTATGATGATGATGAAGATGATGATCATGATAATGGAGGCTAATGAATTTGATGGCGATGATGTTGACGATGAATATGATGATGAAGATGAAGATGTTGATGATGATGACGACGAATATGATGATGATGGTGATAACGAAGAGGTTAAGTGATGATGAAGATGATGATTATGTCGATGATTATGATAAGGAATATGACGATGATGAAGAAGATCATGATGACGACGATGACGACGATGATGATGATGATTACGAAGATGATGATGATGATATTGATGAAGACGATGAAGACGATGGTGATGATGGTAACAAGGATGATGATGAGGATAATGATGATGATCATCATCGTCGTTGTTTTCTTCATCACCATCATCATCATCGTCATCATCGTGTTTGTCCTTGAAGGGACTTATGTATAGGATCTCACTATAAGCAATGCAACCAATACAAATTATGACAAAATACTAGTTAAATTAAATTAAATTAAATTAAACTACACTAAATTAAAAACATAGAGTTGTTTAAATATAACTAATTTAAAATGAAACAAAATATAAAATATGCAAATAAAAAAAACCAAAAATAAACTAAACAAAAGATAAATATGCAAAATAAAAAAACAAAACAAAACACAAAATATAAAATATGCAAATAATCAGAAAAAAAACATAGAATTCAAAAACACCAACGCACTAGCTCATTAGCATTCAAAAATGGAGACCCGTGCACTAGATCGTTAGCATTCGAAAACGGAGACCCGCACAGGATCTGCTCCGTCTCCCATTTGGGGTTTTTCGATATAGAACTTTCACTGAAGGATATGGAACAGGCTATGACGTTTTTTTTACAGGAAGGGTGGGTGAAGGACTTTTCCTATTAGTGCATAATCCACTCCCTTCGCATGTGAGCCCATGATTCTAGAACCACCTGCCCCACCTCCAGAATGGCAACAATGTTTAGACCTTCAGGTTTGTCTCCTTCTATGTTTTTCTTGATTGCCTATTGTGTTTTTATTTTATTCATGGTTTTTTTCGTTGTTGTGGATGTGGTGTAGATGAAATGGCTCAAATAAACTTGCTAGAATGAAGCACAAGCTTTCCAGGTGAACTTGGGAAATTCAATGTGAGAAATAAAACCAACAGTTATTGATGAAAAGGTGGAAGGGAATGAGATATTTTAACGCTACCATGCATGTGTTTGCTTGTTGTGAGATATTTTGACAATATGCCTGAATGGAATGTGGTGTTTTTGTGGAGCTATATGATTGGAGGGTATGCTCTGAATGGGAAAGATGAAGAGGCTCTCAATATGCGTTGACAAGTGTTGATGATGGGGATGAGGCCGAATGATTTTACTTTCTTGATGATGCTTCTAATTTGTGCAAACATCACGGCTTATTATCATGGTATGCAAGTCCATATCCTCACCATAAAATATGGATTTGATTCATATGATTTTGTGGGTATTTATCTAGTTGGAATGTCTTCAAAATGTGGGTTTGTTTCTAGTTTTGTTCATTCCTTTTGGGCATCATGTCAAAATTCCCATGAATTGACAGTTCAAATCTAGACTATGAATGTTTTTAATAGGATATGTAAGTGGATATTGTGTTAATTATAATACAATAACTAGTGCTCTGTGGACTCGAAAACCCAATTCTCTTGGGTGCCAAGATAACTCCATGCCATGTTTTTTTCTTTAAAGGGCCACCATGTATTCTATTTGAGAGGAATGTATGTTGGTTGTTACCATTTCAGCAACCATTTCAAAAACAAAGATGTAACAACCCTATATCAACACACTTCCAACTACTACCTACAGTCTGCAATAAACTGCAAACTGTCAAACTTTGACAGCCCTCCCTACCTACAACCACAGTAAAAACCGAACTGAATCAAAGGTTAACTATTAGTTGGATGGTGATATTGTTTAAGAGAGGTAAATAAAGTCTAAAAATTTAAATTATTTGCAAAGCTACAAGTCTGGAACATACATTTGGTGGTTATCCTATATTGCTAAGAACGGTGTTCAAGGCTTGGAGTGGTGTGGTTTACATTGAATGCAAAACTAAATCTCTTATACACCTTACATTGGTAACCTTCACTGCTACTATAAAATTGCCATAATTCGAACTGTCATATTGTATTATTGCTGCTATATTTATATGAGTCCTCATAATTGAATGGAAGGTTATTGGTTGGTTAAATACTACAATTGAATTGTATATGGTTACACGGCTAATGATCTCTTGTATGCTAAAGTGCTACTAGATTACCTTTCTATTAATTGCATATATCTTGAATTGAATACATTGACTTGATATCATTTACATTTGCATCTATAAGCACTAAATCAACTTAGTATGTCTTCTTAATTCATAGAAGTGATTGATTGAAAGGCACTGGTCACTAATACAATTGTGTAGAAGATATAGTTGTTTCTCCTTGTAATTAAATAGAAAGAAGGTTCCCTGCAACCAAAGGAATTTTCCATGGAACTATAGTCCATGGCTAAGTTGTCGGAAAGACCATAATAGGTGCCATGCCATGAAAATTTTGGTACATAAATGTGTGGTAGAGATTAGAAATGTGTTACCAGTTACGACTACCAACCATAAAGACAGCTCCAATGGAAACATGTTTCTACAGCCGGAAAAGAATTTCCATGCCATTCCAATGTCCATACAACATGTTTTCTTCTCTACATCCACCTATTTTGACTTGGTTTGACTCATTTTTTTACTAGACTTGACCAAAAATGCTGGTAAAAGTTGACATTTCCCCTATCTTTCCTTTTCTATCCTTTTACTTAAATTTTTAAGATTACCACTAAATGTTCTAATATGTTTGATAAAGTTTCCAACTGATCCGGATTTATGTAGGAATGCAACAGAATACACAAATAACCATAGAAACAAATATGCAGTGGAAATAACTCTTCATTTTATTAATCAATAATTGAAACTTGTTTACATACAGAATGGAAATAAACTAGCTAGAGTGCTGGTAGCTTATCTCTGAGAAGAGATGTGGCAGCTACATGCCTCTGAACTCTGTGTTACAATGAGGCTCGAAGGCCTATATATTATTGAGAAACAATGGAAACCATACACATCCAAAACCTAACCCTATGAGGTGAAACACCTTAATGTGGGCCCCGTTGCGTAACTTGGTACATCAATTTCCCAGGGTCGTAACTTTAGCATACTACCTCCGTTTGATGCGCATGATATATCGTTAGAAAGATCTGTTTAAGGACTACATCCGTAAATGGAAAATATTGAGTCTGGAATGGACTCATATTTACTCGACCATTCGATGCCAAAAAAATTTCATTTAGGGCCTCAAAATGGCTCCGAAAGTTTAGGACCCGAAAACTACCAAAAATAGTAAATTGTGCTACAATTAAGGAAACTGGAAAACTGAAAGAAACAATGGTAGGGGTCCAAGAGGAATAGGTGGGTTTCCACCAATATCCTCCTCGGTCATTCCTCCCCCATCACGAAGCAATGGTCCCCATTGCGTTGAGTTCCTCCATGAGATGAGGAAACTTCTGTTGAACTTGGTCCCTGGTGAGCCACTTTCCCTGGTCAAGGAGTTGGCCTGCTTTGACAACTCGATATAGCTGGATCTTCTGCTGGCAAGTGTTCTTGATCTGTGTGTCCATAATCTGACTAGTGGTGGCTTGTTCCATGTAGTCGGGGTTTAACTCTGTTGGTGTGAGTTGTTCTAGCATGTCTGATGTGTCCAGTAGAGGTGGAAAGTAAGGCCGAAGGCGGTCCACATTGAACACTGGGTGTAGACCAAGGAATGGTGGAATACTGAGCTCAAAGGAATTGTCCCTAACAGCCTTGGTGATGGTGTATGGCCAATATTGGAGCGGGAAAATCTTGCAGTGGGGTCCAGTGAAGCGCTCCTTCTGCAAATGTAGCCACACTTTGTCACCCACCAGGAATTTGTGTTGCACCCAATGCTGATCATGTCACTGCTTGTACTTAGCATTGGATCTGTCCAATATGTCATGAACCTATTGGTGAATGTGATGAATGCGCTCAATGAATCTATTTGCCTTGGAAACTTCAGACTAGATATGAGCTGAATCAGCCTGAGTAGCTGCAAATGGCATGGCTACGCCAATGGGACATAGTGGCTGGAATCCCAAGCCCACCTGAAAGGGGCTGTGGTTGGTTGAGCGGTGGAGGGCCCGGTTATAGTTGTGTTGTACATAGGGGAGGCTCTCATCCCATGTGCATGGATGCTTTGATTTGTACATGCGCAAAATGTGTACGATCATCCTATTGATGACCTCTATCTGGCCATCAATCTAGGGATGGAAAGCTGTGGACTTTGTGAGCTTGGTGTCTAGCATTGACCATAGGCTAGACCAAAATGTACTAAGGAACCTGAAGTCCCAGTCTGATATTATAGACTGTGGGATCCCAAAGTGTACCCACACTTGTTCAAAGAAGAGTTTAGCAGTGGCTTCTGCTGTGATATTCTTCTTGCATGCCGCCATTATGGCCATCTTTGAGAATCTATCAACGACCAGAAACACATAGTCGTTGACGTGCTTTGTAGAAGGAAGGACTGACATGTAATCCATGGAGATGGATTCCCAAGGTCAACTAGGGGTAGGCAACGAGTATAGAGGCCTTGCTTCTTGATGGATGGTTTGGCAATGGCGTAGGCAATGCAGGATCGGATGTAATTCCTGATGTCTTGTCGAAGGTTCGTCCAATAGAAATACTTCTGCAGTACTGCCACTGTTTTCTCGACCCTGAAATGCCCAGCGACCCGACTGTAGTGCACTTCCCAAATCATCTTGGCACGCTTGCTTGAAGGAACACAAAGGTGTCCCATGTGACACAATAGTACATCCTGGAGGTGAAATTTTGGAACTTGGTTTCCCTCCAAGAGCGTTTGGTATGTGTGGCTGAATTCTGGATCGCTCTTGTAGAGAAATAGCAATCAGAAGTCTCGTTCCCACAAGAGTTGAGCACGGTCATTATTGCCACGATCGGTGGTTAGCTAAGGTAGTTCGTAACATTATTAGTGCTTCCCTTCTTGTACTTGATGTTCAAATGAAACTATTGTAGATACGTGGACCACTTCTGATGGTGATCATTTTGTAACTTCCCTTGTGTCTGCATGAACTGTAGGGGTCGATGGTCTGTGTGGATGATCATTTCCTTCCCCAAAATGTAATTCTTCCATTGTCAGCAATCCTGCACAATGGAATACATCTCTTTGTCATAAGTGGGATATTTGCAGACAGTGTCGGATAGTGTCTCACTGTGATATTCCACTGGATTCCCTTGTTGAGTAAGGACTGCCCCAATAGCATAGTCAAAGGCATCTATCTCGATCTCAAATGGTTGTTGCAAGTCTAGTAATGTGAGCACTGGGGCACAGCATAGGCAATGTTTCAATTCTGCAAACGCCTTCTGTTGATTTTTTGACCAAAAGAATTTTTCTTTCGCTCCTCCCTTGGTGACTTGACTCAAGGGACAAGTGATATGAGAGAATCCCAACACGAACCTGCAGTAGAAATTAGCAAGGCCTAGAAAGCTGTGAAGCTCTGTTAGAGTAGTTGGGGCTGGCCAATCCCGAATGACTTGGATCTTGGTTGGATCCACATGTACCCCACAGTCATCAATGATGTATCCCAGATACTGAACCTGGTTCATGCCAAAAGTGCACTTGTCCAAATTGGCACATAACTTGTGCTACCGCAATGTTTGGAGGACCTATCGGATGTGGTGGAGGTGCTCTTCCCAAGTCTGGCTGAAGATCAGGATGCCATCCAAGTACACTACTACAAATGAGTTGGTGAATGGCCACAATATGTCATCCATTAGTCTCATGTAGGTTGCAGGAGCATTCGTTAGCCCGAAAGGCATGACCAACCATTCGAAAAGGCCCTCCTTGTCTTTGAAGGTAGTCTTCCACACATTGGTCGGTTCGATCAGTACATGGTGATACCTGGAATTTAAGTCGATCTTGCTAAAATATTTCTCCCCTTGAAGCTGGTTCAGGAGGTCATCAATCCATGGGATCGGGTACCTATTCTAGACAGTGATCTTGTTCAGCGCCCGATAGTCAATACAGAGTCTCCAAGTCCCATCCTTCTTCTGTACCAACACGATCAGGCTCCCACAGGGCGATGAAATTGGCCGGATGTGACCCTTCTGCAGCAGCTCCTGAATTTGCCTCTTGATTTCATCATTCTCCAGAACAGAACAATGATAGATCGGTCCATTGGGCAGCGGCACACCTGGGGATAAATCGATGGGGTGCTTGACTTGATAGTGGAGAGGCACCTCGGTGGGTGAGGTGAATATGTCCTGGTACTCCTCCACGACCTTGTCCATTTTTTGTTATCCAATGGAGGGGCCCTGTCTGGAGCTTGTGGCAATGATAAATCCTTCTTTCCCTGAGGGCAGATCATCAAGAAAACAAACTTCCCAGTTTTTGAAATGAGCTTACTGCATTGTTTTGCAGTAACCAAAGAGATAGCGGCAGGGGGTGGTACCTCTGGTATTCCATACAAATTATTTCCCAACGTAATAATAATGGCGCGAGGCCGAGACTCATACACAGCATGTCACTTCCATAAGTATGGTTGACCTAATAATACATCACAAAAACCAAGAGGAGCAATATCACATAATACCTCATCGGTGAAGGGCTTGATGTTGTAGGGAAGTCAACACTGCTGGCTGATGTGGAGATCTCATCCTTGGTGAAGCCACCCGATGGTGTACGGCTGTAGGTGTTTTGTGGTTGGAAAACCCAACTGCTTCACGACCTTTGCTGAAATCAGGTTCTTTTGGCTCCCACTATCGACAATGAACTATAGCAGGGAACCCTTTACCCACATCTGGGAGTGGAAAAGACGCTCCTCCTCCTCTGAATCTTCTGGTTCTTCCTTTTGGATCTTCGTGGTGGCAATGGTGGCATTAGGCTCTACATCAATAATCTTCTTCCCTCTGTCATTCCCCTTCTCAAGTTATAATTCAGTGTCAGAGTATGCATCTGATTCAGAAGCCTTTATCTCGGACACTAGTGACTGCTTAGCCTGACACTCACTTGTGTTGTGAGTGGGGCTCTTATGGAACTCGCACAACTTTCTCGCTTCCTTCTTCGGCTTTGCAGTGTTTCTCTTTGCTTACGGCTTTGGAAATTTTTCTTAAGTCGCCATGCCTTGGCTATGTCCTTGGTTCTATGATTTGGGGGCACCTTTCCCTTGCTTCTGATTCGCAGATCCAAAGTCTCGCTTTTTCTGTTTGAATTTTTGCTCAATTTTGGCAACGTACCGATATGCCGTACCAAGCGAGGAGATGTCGAGGAACTCCATTTCCTCCTAAATGTATCTGTGTAGACAACTGCAGTACTTCAGCACCAAATGTTTCTCTGAATCTTTGATACCCAACTTGGTGCGTAGGGTATGGAATAGATTCGTCAGCTTATGCACATCTTGATCTCTTTGCTACCGCAGCATAGTCCATTGGATGTACTTGCCCTCATAGCTCCCCAACAAATAATATCGTCCCTTTATGGCATCTCAAAAAGAATTCCAACTGGGTACGGTCGAGAACAGAGAGGGTTCCTCCTCATCCTTTCTCTCACAGTAGGTTTCCCACTTGTCCTTGACATGGGGGGCGGCTTTGAGTAGAGAAAAAGTAATCTTTTCCCAGTCAGAAAAGTCATGAACCAAGAAATATCCTTCTAATAGATTCAACCATTTATCTACAGCGTCTACATCTATTCAACCATCAAATATGGGAATGTCAAATTTTAATTGTACCTTAAAAGGGGTTGCACCTCTAGAGTGGCTGCTAGATGCAGATGCGCCACCAGTGCGAAGTCATTGAAGGATCTGGGCGAAGTTATCCATCATCACGTTCCTTTGTTTTTCAAGGGCCTCCTCGAGCAACATTTTGATAGGATATTTTGTGCCCTCGTGTTTCTTTTTGTCCCCCATGGGTGGCCGTCGGGATTTGCAAGGCTGATCTTGCAAAGGTTCAACCAGATCGAGCCCTAACTCTTTATACATCGCCCTCGTTGGGGACATGTAAATAAGGATTGAGAAAGAGCAGATTGCTCTGATACCACTGATCCGGATTTATGCAGGAACGAAACAGAATACACAAATAACCATAGAAACAAATATGCAGTGGAAATAACACTTCATTTCATTAATCAATAACTGAAACTTGTTTACATACAAAATGGAAATAAACTAGCTAGAGTGATGGTAGCTTATCTTTGAGAAGAGATGTGGCGGATACATGCCTCTGAACTCTGTGTTACAATGAGGCTCGAAGGCCTATATATTATTGAGAAACAATGGAAACCCTACACATCCAAAAACCTAACCCTAGGAGGTGAAACGCCTTAATGTGGGCCCCGTTGGGTAACTTGGTACATCAATTTCTCGAGGTCGTAACTTTAGCATACTACCTCTGTTTGATGCGCACGATATATTGTTAGAAAGATCTACTTAAGGACTACATCCATGAATGGAAAATATTGAGTCCAGAATGAACTCATATTTTCTCGACCATTCGATGCCAAAAAAACATCGTTTAGGGCCTCAAAACGGCTCCGAAAGTTTAGGACCTGTTGTGCCCCTACCCAACAGCCTTTAAAAAACATTGTTTCATCAAACAAAATTGTATTTTGTTTTGATGAAATGTTTGAATTTCATATAGAAAAACTAAAGAATTGACAGCTACTGAAATGGTGATATTACAGAAGCTACTGAAACAATGAAATTTAATGTTTTTTAAAGAAAATCTTTGCAAACTATGGATTAGTTGACAAAATCACTCCTTTGAAATTATTATTTTGAGTGGATTTGCATTGAAAATCAAGGGATAAGTGTCAATAATTTGTCATAAACTAATTTAGAAATCTTATCCAAATATTTATTATTTGATTTTATTATGTGATTCTGTTATCTTAAATGTTGATAAGGTTTTGAAATTGGAAGGTTGATTATTGTATCTTTGGCACCTTATAAATGGATAATTTTGATTCAATTATTCAACTTGGTAATTGTGATTCATGAAACGATGGATATTGGGGGATAAAACCATGCATTCAAGTTAAGAGTTTGAAAGATATATTACTAAGCCTATTCTATTATTTTTGCTACATTATTTAAAGTGTTGAATAAATAAAGATCAAATGAGTATTTTTCAATTAATAGACTTTATTTATTTTTATTATTTATACAAAATAAATAAACCTTTTAATTATTTTGTATAAATATAATGTATAAATAAAGTTCTTTGATCTTTTTAATATTTACCTAGAATATTAGGTATAATTGACACTTTATTTTAATTTTATCATATTTGCAAAAATACCAGGAATCAACGTGAACTTTATAAAGGTTTAGAAATGAGCATACTTTTCCTTTTTATTGAAGATTATTGTCTGATTTATCCACCGGTTATTTGAATAACGCCACGTTGTGGTTATCAATGAAGGTTAAAAGGGTTATCATTTCAATGGAAAGATTTGTGGATTTTGTTTTATCCACAACGGGATCCTCACATTAAGCCAGCCATCTGTTCTCCGATATTGTATAGATTCGAGGGATGCCAGCCGAATCTATGGATTATTATACTGCCACTGACAATAAAAAAAATATCCAAAAGATTCTGAAATATTTCAATTGCACATATTGAAACAAATCGCAGAGTTTTGGAAACGCCAAAACAGCTGGATTCATGCCAACACGTTGAGATTATTTCCACCAGATCGCCAGCATTGAAGGAATAACGGAATTAAATATTTTCATTATTTCTATCTGTCAAAGAATGATTTAGTGGAATAGATCTTATGCAAATTATGCTCTCAGCAAACCAGGAATATGTTTCAGTTTGTTAAAACTCTTGCGCGAAGGAGGATACTGTGGTCAAAACATAGAGAATCACGATCAAATTATTCTGTGATCTTACCATTCGTTTCCAGTGATTATACTGAGTCAAATTTGGTACCCTTATCGCTCTCTTTAAGGAAGGATTGACTTCGATTATGGAGAGATTTACCATGTAGTGAGGATCATAAGTACCAGTAAAAGAAACTGTCAACATGTTTATCGATCAAGCTGGAAAGATCATTGGTTAGCCAAGCTGTTTATTTTCTCATGATTCAATTCTGTTCACATTTCTTTCTTTTAATAGATTTTTGTTTTTCCATGTGCAGATACCGAGGAGATTGTTATGATTTTGGAATCATTCTGAAGAAAATGCATGCTACGAATTTCATTCTCAGCTAGTAACAGAAATCGCGTTTTCAATTGAAAGGCGTTTTTCTGGGTTATATTGTGAGCAAATGGAGACAGATCTTAAAAATCCGCCACATGGGTTTTCTCCAGAATGGACCCATTTATCTTTTCCTAGGGAGATTTCTCCAGAAAGTGATGGTTTTTAGGATATTTTTGGGATCCTATGAACATGATTTTTGCAGTTGCGGCCGGCAAAAATTCGCCAGTGTAACGCCTAATTTGGATTCCATTTTTGCTGATATTTGTTTATTTAAGCAAATTGGAATTTGATGGTGAAGGGGAGAAGACTGGGGCTGCCAAAGTTTAAGAGATTTCTATTTTGAAAGCTCATAAAACACTGCTGCTAGGGGGCCAATAGTTCGGGAAGTGGAAGACAAAACTGCTGTTTAATTTACTTGTGACTCGAGACAGTTTCCTGTCTGCAGCTACATTATTTTGAACTGGTGATGCTTAATCTATGTTTATAGTTTTTAATACTCAGCATATGGTTCGGCATCTCATGGTTTTGTTATCTCTCTTTCTATATTATTAATGTTTGTCACAATATTCTTTAAAGAATTTTGCAAATATTTTCTGTATGATTTTCGAGTTTTACTGTTTCGATTTTGCTGATATGTCATATTGTGAAATTGATGACTGGCATCATAGCTTATATGATATATTCTGATTACTGTATGGTCTTGTTAATATTCGAATTTCTTTTAAATATTGTCAAGAGCATTCATGCAGTAGTTTTATCAGCAAAATTTGATTACAGGTAATATTTGAATCACTCTCGATCGGGATAATTAAGTTAGGTTAATGGTAGTTTTTCTTTATGCAATGTAACATGAAACCTATTGGATCAGATCGTCACATTTATGTTTTGATATATAATCATTACAATCCTATTATAAATGTATATCTGTTAATAGTGTAATTTATGTAAATTGATTGAATTTGTTAATATTTCATTAATTATTTGTTATTACATTCATAGATTTATGTCGATTACAGTAGTTAGTTTTGTAAATATAACAAACTAATTCAGTAATTACCTTTGATAGTTTGTTGTGTATAATTATAGGTATAGTATAGATCTATTTAAATAACAAGCAGTAGTTTCTAGTTTTACCTTTTAGACTTAGTTTAGTTATATTTTCAGGGTAACAGAGCCTTTAAACCTGTCGGAAACAACCATCCCAAACAGCTTGGAACCTACTCTAAGGATCCCGATCTGGGTTTTCTTCCCCATTACGTGCATAGTCACATATGCCCGTCAACAGGACCTGAAAAATGCCAAAAATAGTAAATTGTGCTACAATTAAGGAAATTGGAAAACTAAAAGAAACAATGGTGGGGGTCCAAGAGGAATAGGTGGGTGGCCACCAATATCCTCCTGGATTACCAACCTAATTAGACTTCATATGGAGAAAGTAGAATTTCATATTCCATTCAAAATTCAACAGACTTAACAGTTTATAGGATTTCAGGATTGGCAAGATTACAGTCATTTGATTGGATTCTATCATGTATCAAGGAATGGGATTGGCATTTAATCAAGAGCACCAAGCCCTCTATGTAACCCGATGTTGGTGCCATTGATTGTTGAATTCCTCTATCATATCCTTAGAAAAAATGTACCCTTCACTCAAGCCAAAATCCTTTCTTTCGCATTAGCTTTTTCTATGATATTTTAAGGCTTGTATTACGTAGTTTCATCAAAATTGAATGGTGTTAATCAATGTCCCTGGAGGATTTAGGTAGAGCCAAAGGCAGAGGGTTATACTAATGGTGAGGATCCTAATATAAGCAATGGTGGAACTTTTCTTGTCATTTAAATGTTCTTGCTCATTTATTCATAATCCTTTCTTTCAAAGTTCCAATATAATGTGTTCTTTATAAATGAGTGGTCACGTTTCCAGTGTGTTTCATTTTTGGAATCACATACATGTTTCCCTGTATCATGTAACTTAGGTCCACAACCGTCAATGGAATTGATTTAACTTCATTGCAATTAAATTTTTGGCATTGTTGTGAACTTCCCTAGCCATTATTTGATTAGAATTCCAAAAACCCTTTTTTCAAAGCTAATATTAAATTTCAAACTGGAAGCAAGGCAATACTCATTGTAGAGGGAAATGTGCAGGAATAGGAAGAAGATAGAGATTACCAACAAAGGACAGACCAAGGAATATTATAGTCAAACAAAAAAGATGTTGAGAGAAAAAACCAACCTTAGTGAGCTCTGCTTGTGAGTGATCAACTGCAAGAGATGTAGATCCAGTAGGGGCAACATGACCATTTACAGCATTATTGATAGTTGCATATGCAAAAGGATCGGGTGTGTTTCCACCATCCTTATTTTTTTCATTTTCCATAAGCTCCACCTCCTCCTCTTCTATCAACCGAACCATAAGAGGTTAGCATACACATATATTCCTACAAATTCATACATCTCGAATGGAGTGGCTTGCTAATATAAATTCCTTAATTCGTCAAGCTCAAAAAATCGTCGATTTTCTATTTTCAAAGAAAAAATTTGCCGAACACAGTGACTTAGCCTGTCGTATAATATAAATTTGCTATTTTCATTTCTAGCCTCTTCATCGTGCTTCCTATCCAATGTTTGTATAGAGACATAAGAATATCAGACTTAACTGTTTATGTTGTGTTCTTGCTTTACCATTCCCTTCTTTCATCACTCTTATGTTCTATCTATGCATTGCCCACCTCTGTTTTTTAACCACTTTCCCTCTATCAAAACTGTTTGTTTTCAGGTTTTGGGTCCATTTCTTCATCGTTTCTTTAAATTACTATTCAAAATTGTGTTTTATTTTTCATTTTTTACCAAAAGCTTGGAAGTTTTTGTTCTTGTTTATTTTCTACCAAACCAAAATATTGCACAAGAAGCCTTTTTTGGGTGGAAATGGAGGTTCTTTTCCTGTCATCCAAGATTCTTCCAACCTTCTCATGGGGAAGAGGAGTCTCGAGTTTTAAAACCTAGTAAGAGACATTATCCTTTATCCTTCATCTCTAAAGCTACCATTTGTAGTTATATTACAAGTGTATTATGATAGGTTTCTTGGTTTGGCATGGGAATCTTTGTTGGGGTTGAAACAAAGGTATATTGCCATTCTATAGCATTTGTCTTGTAGTAATAATTTTTAGGAATTACGATGACATTGCCACCTTGTGGCTCTTGTTTGACAAATATCTAATGTCTAGCTTAGGATCTTCCTATTGAAGATTTCTAAAGTGGATCTAGTTATTAAGGAGCAAATTGGGTTCGAACCATTCAACCCTATCTACTCTTTAATCAGTAAAGCCTCCACGAGATCCTCAATTGACCTCATATTCCTAACTTGGATTTGTTAGGCACTAATCATAGCTTTTATGCCATTTTAAATCTTAATTCATCTTTCATTTTCTGTTTTATAAGATCTGAAAATTTCTGTCATTTGCATGTATTAAACTCATCCATAAAACATCAAATCACATGGTAGGCTTTCCCTAGTTTGTGGCTCGGAATTACCTTCTAGAAATATGCTCTGTAGCACTGATTAAATCTGGTCTAAAACAGAATTAAAAGGTCCACGAGACTGCACATCAATCACAAGCACTTATTGAAGATCCAAAACCATGGAAAGGAATGTGCCTTTCCACGGTTTTTTATTTTTTTTTAAACTCCTGGTTTCATCGCAATATCGATGCACTTTCGTCACAAGTATTACAAAACCGTCGAAACCCAGGGTAGCTTTCCATGATCACCGTCTCTATAGCGACGCATTTTCATGGAAAAATTATCATTCAACTTGCAGATTTCGTCGATAGAGATTGTTTTTCCATGGTTTCGCGTGGAAAAAATTTATGTTCAAATTCCAGAATTCGTGGATGGAGAGACAAATGCTCGTTGAAACTATTTCACGGTTTTGCATGAAACCAAAATTTCGCCCAGCAGTTTTTGGCCATATTTTCATCGTTATAGGGATGATACTTTTGTCGATAGAGCAACGAAACATAGAAAATGAATTAAAAAAAATCAATTTCAAGGCCATCGTATAGAAGACATGTGGTGCCCAATGTTTGTCTCTATATCGACGAAACACCGTCGCAAATTTTGTTGATAGAGATTGGTTTTCCACGTTTTTGCATGGAAGAAATTTCTGTTGAAATTCCAGAATTCGTCGATAGAGGGACAAACATTTGTCAAAAGTGTTCCACGGTTTTGCGTGGAAACTAGATTTTGTTTAGCAATTTTTGGCCATAGTTTCGTCGTTATAGGGACCAAACTTTGTCGGTAGAGCTACGAAACGTAGAAAATCAATTTCAAGGCCACCGTATAGAAGACATGTGGCGAGCAGTTTTCATCTCTATATCGATGGCTTGTAAAGTTTGTTGTTAGATCCATGAAATAAGTGCCACGAAACGTGGCGACTGTTGTTGTCGCAATTTAGACGACAAAACGTGGAAATAACAACGAAAAACCGTCACAATTTTGATATTATGTATTAGTGCCTTGACTCTATGTTATATTGCATCACTGAATCAAAACCAAAACCAACCCTCAAGAGAGAAACAAATCAAATACACAAGTATGTAGACCTTAAGAAGTTAATAGTTATTTGTCCATTAACAGAAAATTGAAAGACCTATATATCAACAGCAATTGGAGGATTGCAATTGTGTTAAGTTTGGTAGCCAAACTCTGCAATCAAAAATTCAAGGGACAAATCTGCTGACATGCAGGGCCAGATATTGGTTTTAGGGATACCCAAGGCATAGGGGTCAAGCAATTATGTTCTTTAATAAGTTAATATTTTGATTTAATGATTTGTCAAGATCAAAGTGATATGCTTGTGTTTGTGTATGTAGCTTTGAATGTTCTTGCTCAGGTTAGTTGAGGCTTCAGGGGTACTATGTTCCTCAAGGGAAATGTGATATTGGAAAATAACTGTTTAGAGTAAACACAAAGCATTTTTAAGGCAAAATAGTGGCATTGATGTCTTAATGGCATTGGGGACTACATGACAACTGACCACAAATCATAAGCTTTACTTTACTCAACCCTGTAACTTTTAATGCTTAGTTTCAGGGATGATTTTAAGGAACCATAAGTATTGAAAAGTGTATAAATGTTGGCGAATATTAAAAATTCTTAAAACGCCAACTATAAAATGATTGGCGATTTTTTTCAAAAAATATTTTAATTTCCAAGGATTTTATATCATTTATATAATAATTTGGCAATTTTTAGGGTGAAAAAAGTTTACCCCATCAAAATTGGGCGAAACAGAGCTTCAAAAAATGCAAAATGGCAAATCTTTTTTGGGAGAAAAACATGGAAAAATAGCCCACTAGGCTAAAATTCGCCCCTAAAATTATCCCTGCTTAGTTTTTATTCTGTTGAAGCAGATTGAATAAAATATGGAAACAAATTGCAACATCAAATCAGTCAAGGGGAGCATCTTTGTGAAATCTAAGACAGATAAACTCAGAAAAAAAAATGGACATTGTGAAGCTCTTGAAGGCTAATTAACCCTTTGTCATTAATGTCAAAGGGGGAGAAGTAGAATTTGGTTGGTTTCCATCAATGACAAAGGGGGAGATTGATGAATATGGTTGTCTATGATTATCATTGATGACAACATTAATGACAAAGGTCAAATTGACGATGACAAACATGACAAGAAAGTATGAAGGACAAGCAAGCAAGTATGAAGGACAAGAAAGTATGAATGACAACAAAGGTGTGAATGGAAAAAGTGACATGGACAAAGAAGCATGAAACATGACTTGGCATAGAAGAAAATGGGAAAGATGATATGGCTCATGGACAAGGACAATGCACATGGCTTGGATGACATGGTGACATGGCAATAGACAAGCAAGTAGTGAATGGCTTGAAGGGTGATGAAAAAGAAGTATGGCCAAGTGGATATGAATATCAAGCATGGTTAGACAACATGAATGGAGAAGACATATGCCAAGCAAGCATAACCTTGCGGGCATGAAAATGGCAAGTGGATATTGGATGGACAGAGATGACAAAGCACAAGGACTTTGGATGTGGGAATTATGATATCTAATGATTCAAAAGACCCATACTGTGGTCATTTGAATATGACTTGAAAACACATCTTAATGTTCTTGTCAAAGCCCTAACATGCAATCACAAATACATCTATGAGTCGTCTTTGTCAATAGTTTAAAGAATGACCAAAGAAATAATTATGCAAAGTGTTTTAATGACCTTTCAACCTAGAAACATTGGTTATTGAAAGCCCCAACAAATAAATTAATTTAGTTTTTGACAAGTCAGCTCCCTTAATGTTCTCCAAAAACATTTTTACAATTAAAAAATTAATAGTGACAGATCAGCTCCAAACTTTCATGTAAAATCAATATTAATACCCTATCATGTGTTCTAAGTTGAAATAGGATTTTCATGTGAAGACAAATTTTCTCTAAGATCTGATGTTGGGTGGAAGTGACATAGCTCTGAATTTTGGATAGATCAGTGAACTGTAACAGCCACAGTGGAGGAATAAGATTGGTCTGATTTTTCGGAGGTGAGAAACAGCAGTCAACTAAGGAATGCGACAAATTATTTTGCAGCAGCTACAGTCTGAGAAAAGGATTTTTTTTGGGGTTAAATTTTGATAATTTTACTGCTCAAAAAGTTCGAGCTTCATCCACATACACAGTCTGAATTTTCAGCTCATAAACAGTTCGTGGTTTCTTTCCAATGCACCAGTCCCAAATTCTGATATAAAGTTCTTTCTCTCTTGCTGCTAATTGACAGTCCTATTTAGGATGTGTTTGGGCTCTTCCATAACATAACAAACAACCCCTTGTTTTTCCTCCTCACAGTGCACTTAGTCCTAAACCTTCAGCAGTGGAATGGTGCCCTAATGTCTTCACAATTCAAACATTTATAGCATCAATTTTGAAGATCCTCAGTGGCTAGGCTTACACCAAAGAAATGATGACTATATGATACTGGAAGCAAAATAATAGATAGAATGATATGTTGATAGTATAATAGTGCTTGTGATGAATGATATAAATTTAACATTAACAAATTAGCATCTGATTTTCTTAATGTAGTGAATGCGGCACAAAGCCTCCATACACTTTACATTATCATTTACTAAGGTAATTACAATAGAAATACATAGATCCTATCAATGAAACAAAATAAAACTACATAAAATAAAGAGAGATAAAACACCACCACAACCAAGTATCAATACACCAATCAATCATATAAATATATTACTATGCTATCAACCAACCAATAAACTATTGAAACTAGAAACATCATCACTTTACTCATAGTCCTCTATATCTGATCAACAAGCATGCATCGTGAACAAAATAATCATGTATAGATATAGGCAAATCATTGAGGCAATCAATCAAGAATATACCAACATCCATCATTAATTAGATCCAAAGAACACGCAGTAATCTATATTCTATGATGCATTATTAAATTATAACCATGCACATCAATCAACTATCATCAATGTCTAGAAACAATATATCTAGAAACAATCTATTAAATCAACCAACTAAAAAACCAATCAATAAAGGAAATTAAATAAATATAAATAAACATAAATACCAATACACAATCTATAATATCTATTACAATGCATCCTATCTATAAAAATCACCCTATTCTAAACTCACTCTCTACTCAATCTACTACCATGCACTTCATCTACTCTCATATCCTACACTATGCATCATTTAACCAACTCTACATCACCGAAGAAACCACATCTACTTACAAGTAGAAAGCTCGTATCATTGATAAGAGAAGTACTATACCCATGTGATTATTTCTATTAAAAATAAAGCCCAGTAATTATGAAGAGTACTATAAGCCTTTGAGACGTTAGGGGTAATAGTTATACCAATATATTATGGATATTACTTAGGGAAACATTAAAGTACAAATTCACGCTATACCAAAACTCATAGAGCTATTAGAGATTACAACTATTAGAGCATACGTATGAGCTCAAGCATGATTATTTAGAATACTAAGCTTTGTATAGCTCTACTCATATAAAGGAATGAATGGATATAGTACTACATGTTCTGATCTAGTGTTCATATGGTAACCATACCTCTCATATAAGATAAATCTAAGTATAGATCAATTAAACTACTATCTTTATTCATATTACTATTACCTTTGTTATCGTATGAGCTAATCCATGTATTCGTATCAAATCCCTATATTCGTATCACTAAGCTTACATATAGCTCACCCATGAATTCGTATGAGCTAATCCATGTATTCGTATCAAATCCCTATATTCGTATCACTAAGCTTACATATAGCTCACCCATGAATTAAAAAGCAGGTACTTGGCCAATGTGTATGTATAAGTGATCGTATTTTATATGTTAATTATGTAGAGATTATTGAATAAACACAAGTAAGAGATGTGCTTTATGTATAAGACTAAGCATCACCTTTATGTTTTTTACAATGGCAATGACAATGACCATATAGTTTAAATTCCATAATAATTGGAGTCATATAACTATAATAGGTGAGATTAGAGCTTGGTTATAACATAAGCTATACTAATACTTATAGATTACAATGGATCGTAGTGTTTTTATTAATATGCAAATTACACTGGTACTGATTAGCCCTTATGAACCTAATATAATGGCAAAAACACTTGTACAAGACCAAGAAGGTAAGCTGAACTAAACTCTGTTCTAAGCTCTATGTACATATTCTGCCTAATATATTCCAAGCTAACTAAGTACGAGATAATGGTTACTAATAGACACCATTCAGAACATTTTACTTGTACTATATATACCATACACTCAATGTAATAATTATATTTACTATTTTATGTAATAAATAGTCTTATCTATATTACAAGTTGATAAAGTACAGTAAAGCCATGTAGAAAGAGTATGTGTATTGGCTAAGCTTACCTTAACTAGTAGATCAAATAGGGCTAAGCTAGATATGAGACAGTAAATCCGTATATGTATGGTGTTATATCACCCTAGTGAATGCAACACAAAGCCTCCATTGTAAAAGGGTTTCCATTTAAATTTAAGTCGCATGACCTCAAATTGGGGTTTATTTGTTAAAATCATCGGACCTCGACTTAGGGTTTGGTAGATACAATGTCTAAATCTAAAAGGCCTCCCTGGAAGGGTTGAAATATATTATAACCATTTAGTTTTTCCAACTTAGGTTCTAATAGATACAGTGCCATGGCTCAATAAAAATAGCTCAAATTTACACCAGTTGCTCCATGAAAAATATAAATTATGGCTAGCTAATGGCTTCTAATTGTGAATTTAATCTGGTAATCATAGACCCTGAACTTGAATTTTTTCTTTTAAACCATCAAAACGAAAGTACCAATACTTATCTTTAGCATTCTTTAAACTATTCTTTTCATTGAATTGAGGGGCAATTGGAGTTCCAACACTGGGATCGAACACGGCACCAAAGGTTCTATGCTTCCATCACGTCGACAGTAAGATGGGTTTTGAAACCGCATGGGTTCTGAAATCGCATGGGCCAAACAAAGCGGAGGTATGGAATGAATCTAGAACCCCAAAGCCCTCCTCCTCTTGATGCAAATGGAAAATGAAGCGGAATGAATCCAAAACCCCCAAACCCTCCTCCTCGTGATGCAAATGGCAAATGAAGCCTTCAAAGGGTTGTTTTGTGAACAAATTAGGAAAAAACAATATGATGAATTGAATGGTATGTCTTTCTTATGCTTAGGTGGACGAAGGAGTATGCATATCCACATACCAAGTAATAAATTCCAACCTACCATCAATTGTTCCCAACTGTGTAGTTTGCAAACCATATGATTATCATATTCCAAACCTTTCCCAAAGTGTAATTAGGGGTAGAACTAGGAACAACCGAAGTCCCCACATCCATGTTGTATGGGGCCTCGCTTGCATATAGTAGAATGGTAAAATGGAAGTTAGCACTCTGAGCAATCATATGGCCATGGATGGGCTAAGACCCAATGAGTAAGGTTAATGCATCATGAACAAATGCACAAGTTAAGCCAACACATGAGGTGCTAACAATATATATATATACACACACATTATAATAAATTGTAAACCAAAGGTGTAAATACAAGCGCCTAAATTGTAAAGGGATGGATACATTAGCCTTTGAATGTTAATACAATTTAGGAATAAGACTAGTTTAATGACATTATATTTTGGGCAAAGACATGATTGATGTTATTATACACAATGAGCCAGGATTTGTTAATATTTATTTGTTTTGGTTAAGTTGGGTCAGTCCCTGTAGAATAATACCATATCATCCTATAATACCCTTGAGGATACAAGTCCATGAAAATAGTCAAATTGGTAATGTTTTCATAAACTAGTCTCAAACTTATGTTCTTTTTAAAACATTCATGTATGATTCTAGCGAAATCCAAATTGAGTTCCATTAGTTTCATTGGAAATAAGAAATACAATAGTGTTATGAATCCAAATTGAAGAAGTAGATACAAAAAAATGGACATGTGGTAGGGTGTACAATCTCACTCTCCCTGAAGGCCTAAAATCAACAAGTTTTGAGTGAGTTACCATATCTTTAATTGGATTATCAAAATTTGATTAAACTTGTGGCATTGCATAGAAGGAATATCAAGCTACTATAGTTTAAAATTTTAGAGTTGCATTATGTGCAAGGTTGGCCAACAATACAATCTCCAAATAAAGGTTTTAAAAGGTGTGCTAAATTAAAATTAGTATAACTTTTGACTAGAAGGTTTAATTTAAGTGATTGAAAAGTCGTTGAAAAGAGTAAACACAAGAGAATATACTAGAAAAAATCACTATTTGGGATCATCAATTTTAGAATTGTGAGGTTGGAAGTCGAGGGTTTTTATTAGACCTCAATTAAGAACCTATGGTAATATGTATTCTTAGAGGAGATAAAGATAAATATGAAATTGATCACATGGGATGGTTGAGGATGCAAAAGTAAAATGAAAAACATCCTTTGTGAGCAACTATTTATTTTTATGGTGAATTTTTTAATTGGTGGAACAATCTTGATAAATATACTAGACAAAATGCCATATGGAAAGTTTTAGAAGAATTGTTCTTAAAAAAAAGGCTTAGGCACTTGAAAAAGGAAGCAATGCATATAATTCAATATGATTCAATGATTCTAAATAAGATACTTCTAAATTACAAAAATATAATGAGGAATGAAAAGAAGATCTTAAGAAGAAGGGTAATCAATTGTCTAAGATGCAATCCCTTAATGAATCACTCATTAAGAAGGTTAAGAACATAAAGCAATGTGTTGAGGCCTCAACAACTCCCCAATCCCGCTAACTTGGAGCCCTTCCTTTTAACTTTTTAAAATAAAATATTTAGGTTTCTTTGTCCATTGATTGTATCCTCTTGGTTTTAATTCATTGAGTAGTTGATGTTTGAATGAGCAATTTGTGCTTGACTACCTAATAGTTTATTCCACTTCATATTGCATACAGGATGATGGTGATGATGATGGACACGATGATGATGAGGAGGAGGAGGAGGAGGAGGAGGAGGATGGTGATGTTGATGATGGTGATGATCATGGACATGATGATGATGATGATGATGATGATGACGACGACGATGATGATTTCAATGATTTTGATGATGATGATGATGACAATGATGATGCTAATGATGATGATGGTCATGATGATGTCGATGATGATGATGATGAT
This sequence comes from Pseudotsuga menziesii, assembly GCA_001517045.1. Classification (NCBI taxonomy): domain Eukaryota; kingdom Viridiplantae; phylum Streptophyta; class Pinopsida; order Pinales; family Pinaceae; genus Pseudotsuga; species Pseudotsuga menziesii. Next base: position 70,813 of record LPNX010173975.1, on the reverse strand, counting down.
AATGATGGTGATGGTGATTGTGATGATGATGC